>JANHZU010001569.1:75083-97400 GCA_032468055.1 Acrochordus granulatus
CCTCCAATGATATCTCTCCACCTTGATCTTCCCAGGAGACTTCACCCAAAGCCGCAGCTGCTAGGTTGCTGGCCATAAGCCATGCAACTTTCATACACACCAGAGGAAATACTCTTCCTCCAGTGAACTGGATGATTCAGGTACTGGAAGGATGAAAGCCAGCAATTTTGTTATTGTTGTTCAGTTGCTCAGTCATGTCCAACTCTTCGCAACCCCATGGGCTGCAGCACGCCTGGCCTCCCTGTCTTGCACTACTTCCTGGAATCCACCCAAATCCATCATGTCTATGATGCTATCTAACCATCTCATCCTCTTCAGTCCCCTTCTCCTTTTGCCTTCAATCTTTCCCAGCATCATGGTATTTTCCAGTGAATCTTCTCTTCACATTAGGTGGCCAAAATATTTGAGCTTCAGCTTCAGTATCTGTCCTTCCAATGAACTATCAAGGTTGATTTCCTTTAAAATTGACTGGTTTGATCTTCTTGCATCCAAGGAACTCTTAAGAATTTTCTCCAGCACAATTCAAAGGCATCAGTTCTTTGGCGTTCAGAATTCCTTATGGTCCACTCTCTAGGCCCTTATTCATTCCCTTATTTTGTAATGGGGAAATGTCAGAGTTGATTTCTGCAATTGGGCCTGTCAGTCCCTGAAGCCTGATTCCAACTTTTTGTATCTGGGGAAAGTGCCCCAGGAAGGTCTATGATCTTAATGATCTTGATCAAGCCCACAAAAAACCATCTCCCCCATGAGGAATACAGTGAAACAAAACCATCTCCCCCATGAGGAATACAGTGAACAAGAAGCACCATCTTAAGGATTTTAAATCAGAGTCATCTGCAGGAGGAACAAAAATAGGAGAAAATTTATCACTCTCTCTCCCCTTTCTACACCCCTTTTTCCTGAAAGTTTCATCCAGAGACTTCACCCTCAAGGGTTTGAGGCCATCGGAATAAAGGAAGAACACTCTGTTACTACTTTTTATTGCATGTTGATTAGTCACCTCCCTCCAGGATATTGGATAAGGAAGAGGGGAGTTGTCCCTGGGTGGGAAGAGAGACCAATAGCTACTCACTAAAACCCTCAGGCTTTTTCAAAAAGCAAACCATCACTACCACTTTGAAAAATCTGCAATACCTTCCTTTCTCAACTTCACGGATTCCCTGATGGAACTGCCAGAGACAAAACTGAAAATCTCAACTCTTCAAATATTTGTTAGGTAGTAATTAGATTACTTGGCAGAAAATTCATAGACTCCATTAAGTTCTTTATGAGTGAAGGCATTTAAGTCAGTAAATAAGAATCAACTTATATATTCTGGACTATGCTCCACTAAATTCCCACTTTTGCAAATCAATGTGTTGGCTATTTCTTTGGGGGCTTTGACAGGCACTTGATCTAACTTGATATAATGGTTCTCTCTAAGACTGAAACTATTGATTCCTGCTTTGGCAGTTTCATTCCTACTCTGGGATAAGTGTTTTCAGTAGCTAATGTTACATATTTTCTATTTCCCAAGATTTTCAATTAAAGCCTTAGGACAGGATAGAAGCTCTAGAGTAGCATTCTCCTCAGGTACTGTAGCCCTTCTCAAGACCCCCCCCCCAGTATTTGCTCCAAGACAGTTCTAGTTTTGGCATAGATAGTAAAAATGTAAAGAGCATCTCCCTGGAAAACAATAGAAGGGATTTTTTTTTCAATGAGAATACACATCCATCTTTGCTAGGGACCAAACAGCTATCTCAAACTCATCCCCCAGAACACAGATAGCTCAGGCAGGGCCAAATAATCTAGCCATGTCTGTCATTTTTATGGTAGATGTTAGTCAGAATAATGTCCCATTCTCACTCAGAGTGATTGTGGCTAATATGTCAACTAAGAGACAATATGGCCAAAGATCCCACTGATGATTGGAGACCTCAGTGAAAAATTGTCAAGTGGTAGCTCCTGGAAACCCTGTTCAAGAGGATGGAAACAGAAATGCCAGCCTCGGAGCATGGGGATTGCTGTGCCTTTGTCAAGTAGCCCAGAGATTCTGGAAAAGGAGGTCCAAGGTGATATCAACTTGCTGAGGACACAAAGCATGCCTAGCTCTCGACTCTCCTAAAAGGCCAGTAAAACCTCCTCCTAGCAGACATTATGACATCAAAGGAGAAGGAGGTAGCAGATCAATGTAGCTGATGAAGAAAGCAACAAAATCCCCAAGTTGTACCAAGGAAAATGTATCATATGCCAGAACAGAGAATTCACAACAGAGATAAAATACCTCAACAAAAAGTTCCGGACACCTATGCCACCTAGAAGGTATCAGCACTGTCCAATGGTGGAAGGTTCTGCAGAAAATAGTTTCTAGCAAAAAGTATATATATAGTTACACTCTAGATGTATCCCACTTGCAGGGACACCCAGAATGTCTTACTGGAATCCTCTGGCACCAATGTAGGAAAATGGTACATTTGACTTACTATGTAAGTCCATTTTCTATAGCAGAGACTGGACACCCAGTCATCCATTTGAACTAACTGTATCTCTCTCATTCCATACCTTTTTAAGGGATAAGGGATCAAGACATTCCCTCCCATACAATGAGCATCAGATCTAATCTTAATTGCCTTTGGAGCAAAGGGAAGATACGCATTACTGGATGCTCTGTGTCCACTGTAAATAAATGGTTAAGTCAAGTATTGTTCTTCCCTCATTACCAACCAAGTTATCCCTGCTGCCCCATGGCTGTTTTCAAGGAAGGAAAAACTACCAGGCCTCATGTACCATCTACCTGCTTCTGTGCCTTATATTAAAACTAAAATATTTTAACCACACATTCAAATAAAAATGTAATTGTATAATCTGATTTGTTAGTTTTCCATTCCTCTCCATCCAATCTCATCTCTAGTTCTCATGGGTTCCATTCCTCTCCATCCAATCTCATCTCTAGTTCTCATGGGTTCTCATTGTTAAAGCAGTGTTTCTCAGTCTTAGCAATTTTAAGATGCATGGACTTCAGCTCCCAGAATTCCCCAGCAGGATTTGAAGTTCACACATCCTAAAGTTGCTGAGGTTGAGAAACACTGGTCTAAAGCATGGTGACCAGGAACATGAAACTGCATGGACAATAAGGTGGTTAAAAATTGGTTATTTCTACCATGCCCTCCATTGCCTAGAATGGTGAGGGATAAGAATTGTCTGGGTGAACAAAAAGACCAAGGATCATCTTGTTTCTTTCTAGCAGTGGCTAGCCAATTGCTTTAAGCAGAACATAAAGGAGATGCATCTTTACTTCTGCTAAGGAAATTTGATCCTACATGAAAAAGGTAATGTGCAAGTTAAGCACAGTATTCTAACACAGGCATGCAAACATGATTGCTGTGCAAATATATATACTGTCCATGTATAACTAGACAGGAATGTGCATGCAAATATAAATTAATGCATGCACACACATAAATGTGGGGGGTGGGGTGGGAGGAGGAGGGTAGCCTTTACCTGGATAGATCACCAGAGAGGCATGAGGATACATCCCAGCTTTTTAACATACAGCTGTAATTAGGCAAGAAAAAAAGAAGAGAGAAGTAACATGTTTAGAGCAACAGGGCTGCTCAAGGAGCGCCCTTGCTGCATTAAATCCAAACACACCTATTCTACTCCAGGATTAACTTCTGGTAGAAAAATCCAATTTCTGCGTGTTTGAAGAAAAAAGTGATTTTTCTTATTGCCTGTGTGCTGCGATGTCACCCCTCCCCCCATCCCTCTCACCAGAAAAGCTTTATACTTTTAAGTTTAAAACAAAAGACAAGAAAAATCCAAGCATTCATTTGCTACTTGAAAACTGAAGACAATCTCAAACATGGAATCTTTTTTGTTACAAAGCTGGCAGATGACATATCTGAGATCATATTTAATCTTCAAACTTTTTTACTTGAGGACAAATTCAAAAGAAAAAGTCTATCTAGGAAAGAATGCTTATATCTGGACTGCTTTCTCAGCAAGTTATGAATACATTATCTGGCACACCCTTTCTATCCTCCCTTTCTTTTGTCTTGTTCAGCATAGTATTATCTTTCTATTTATCTCACTGAAGAGAAATACTGGATCTTCCATAAATACATAAAGAATACAGATACATAACAATAGGGATATAGTTAGAATTAGGAAAAAAAACTTGATAGTTTTGAACTATGTAATAAGTATGCCCTCTAATTTTAGTTACAATCCCTTCTTTTAGTTATGCTTTGCTTAATGCCTTTATTATACATTACTGACATTACACTGATATAGACACCAGTTATCTTAATGCACTATACATGATTTTGCCTCCCATTTTCAGCTCTCCTATTGTGTGTCAGCCCCATTTCTCTCAATTTTCTTCTGTATATATAATCTGCCCAGTTCTAATGCAATTACCAGTCTTATATCCAACTTCCTTGGGTTTTTAATTAGATAGCCAGCTCTGATAAATGGTTTCATTAATTTGTAAAATCTCACATGAAGTTCTCATTGCAGGGACTCTAATATAATGCTCTTATTATCAAATGTGGGCCAAAATAATATGCAGGAACTTACTGGCACAAAGTTGGCATTTATGTAATCAGAATGGGGTTGTTCATCCAGCAGGCTCAACTTCACTCGAGAATAATCATCTGTAATAAAAGCAGAGTTATTGTTTCAAAAGGAGCTTATACAATAGACAACATAGACAGCTGTAGTAATATAAATAATGGAGTTCTTCTCAGGTATATATAGATTATTGTAAATATATAAGAACCAACATAGTAAAGTTGTTAAAACTATGTATGTATGTTATATTCTGTCTTTCAGGAGCTTATACATAGCATTCTCATTCAATATTTCCACAGAAACAATCCTGTGAAATGGGTTGGCTGAGAGACACTGACTGTCTCAAAGTCATCCAGTGAATCTCCATAGCTAAAGATGAATTTGAACCCAGATATCTTTAGTCTTAGTCCAACTTCTTAATTCACTGACTAATCTATTGTTTACTGTACATTTCTGTGCCTCTTTAAAAAAAATTAGGTATTCACTGAAGAGTAGCATCAAAGTATTACATAAAACCAGATCATGTTAGCCTTAGTTAAAGTAAGACACTTAAAAAAATTAAAAATCAGGATGGGCTGTTCTCAATAGAAGTTGTACTAACTCAATATATATTACTTATTTATCTGGAGGTACATTGGAGATTTTTGTGAAGCAAGTATGTAATTGCAAAGCAAAAAGTAAAGAAAATCTAATAATGTAGGATGCATGAGAAATTGTCTACAGTATAAGAACATAAAAAAATAAGCAGCATCTGCTGGATTGGACCCCTGGCCCATCTGGTCCTGAAGTCTGTTCTCACAATGGCCAACCAACTGCACAAGGAAGCCTACTAATTTCTCAGCAGGTGGCCTGCAGGTCAATCATACTGCCAGCAAGGCTAGTAGCCATTGATCCCCAAGATCCCCAATCCGTTTTTGAAGCCAGTCTAGCTGGCAGCCAGCACCAAATTTTGTAATAGCAAATTCTGAAGT
The DNA here is from genome assembly GCA_032468055.1 of Acrochordus granulatus. Taxonomy (NCBI): domain Eukaryota; kingdom Metazoa; phylum Chordata; class Lepidosauria; order Squamata; family Acrochordidae; genus Acrochordus; species Acrochordus granulatus. The sequence goes on from JANHZU010001569.1 coordinate 80,606, forward strand.
CCAGTAACAGTTTTAAGAAATATTTCAATGTCAATTCCAAGTAGATGGTGTCTTCCTATGGACAAATTATTGAGGAAATTTATATAAAAAAGGTCACCAAGGATTTCACTGGGTAATTAAAATTATTTTTTGTTGATGATGATTGTACCTTACCAGTTTTCAAAAATATCACTACTATTTAATTTTATTGGGCATAATTATATGAAATAAAAAATTAATAGCCTATCAATGTTTGTGAGGTTCACTGAGAAATTATTAAATATTTCACCCAGGAAAACTTGGTAATTATTTGGCTTAGTATAAAAAAAGCCCTCTTATTTCCATGACTGAGAGCTCTAGACTTGTGGACCCTTTAGGTTGAAGACTGGATTTTGATATTGAAATTTATATATATTCAATTTTATGAAATAATTCAACCTTAAAAATAGGTGGCAACATGAAAAGAAAGGTTGGATCTGGACTAGTTACTCTGAATCCTTATTAAGGATTATTCTGAGGATTTTTTTTTACTTCAGATAGAATTTCACTTTCCTAATTCACCACAGTGTCAACATGTTTGTCTTCATAACAATATTGACCAATACTTTCACTGTTTCAGAGATGTTTTCTTTTCTGATGGACTTTATTTCTGAACCCAAACCTGGGGAAAGGATGTTAATATTACATTCTAATAATCTGGAATTTGTTTTTGAGAAACTCTGGTTATATGAAGTATGAGAAACTGCTAAGCATTTTTTTCTGAGAAAGTACGAATGAATTATGATTATAGATATGATAGATATAAGGAATGGATTAGATATTATAGATTGGATTCAAGACATGTATAATCCATCCATTTTTGAAAAGACAATTTTTTCTACTAACCAAAAATGGATGTAATATATTTCCTTTCAGCACAGATTTCACCATATTGTATTTTAGAGTTTTTCTTTTTAATTTTAAATTCTATTATTTAACATTTAATGTACAGATGATATTCTGAAATATTTTCTTACTTTGTGTGTTATGTTCTTTTGTTACCTTTATTTAGAGTTTGTTTAGGTTATTAGTTATCCAGTTTTTTGTGTTTTAAAAAACTTGTAATAAAATAAAAACAAATCTTAAACATGTGATTCTGTCAAGTTCTTACATGGTAGAACGTGAGGGTATCGATTCTTGATGATATTGTCTGGAACTTCAGCTTCTGTCTTTAGTTGTTCTTTTCCAACTTCTTTCAGCTCCTGTAGGATGCAGAAAAAAAATCCTTCACAATATAGTCATATATTCTCAAGATCCTTCCCCCAATTTGTTTGGAGCCAAGCTTCAATCTGAAAAGAGCATCCTTCAGATATCTTTGATTACTATTCCCATGAAGCTAGCACAGCCAATGGCCATGTTTTTTGGGGTTATGAGATCTGAAGATGTGGAATAAATTGGAAAAGGCAATTATTAAGATATATATGAAACAAATGTTTCCAACAGTACTAAAGCTGACCAATTGTAAAGCTAAAGGATCAAATGCAAGAAGCAGCTGCATTCAAACTTTTCCAAAATCTTAGGTAACTGTTTAAAATGTTGATTTTGAGTAGGAAATGAGTTTAAATTTAAGCACTCTTTGCTATTTGAAACTGTATCACAGAACTTTTCTCACAATTCTTACCACCTACAGAGAAATAATTTACAGTATAATTTAGGACAAAACACATTCATTTTGTCTACTTGTTCATGAAGGAATATTTTCGGTAAGCTGGTAAGAATTTAAGAGATGAACAAGCATCCATAGCTCATATCTTACAAACCTTTCAATAAGTTACTCCTCTAGAGTCAACAAAACACTAACTGTATTACATTCATGTATCTCTGTATACTGTTTATAACAAAGAATATATTGATGATTATGGGACCATGAAATACATCTTCCTTATTTGCTGCACTTAATAGATTAAAAGCCAGCAACAGTCAAAGAAAGACCATTTCTTCCAGATTAAATTACTAGCAAGAAGAAAGGAGACAGTGAACATGAACTTGTGGAGAGTGCCCTAATTCTTCCTTATTTCCACTATTCCAGCTTTACATGAGCTGGAAAGAATAATGCTGTTGTTTAATTGTAGCCATAGTTAGCCTGGACAGAATTTCAACTCGAATCATTACCTCAAAGTCCTGAAAGAACCCATTATTTGAGTTTGCTCTTCTTGTCTCATAATATTGTCTAAAACTTTGCAGAGGGATTGGTCGATGGGTATTCCTGTAAGGAATTCAAAAATGCTTAGAGAGCAATGAAACAAGAGAAGTCCTAAACACACAACTTAGATGTCACAAGGCTGACCTAACCAACATATACAACAAGTTAGACAGAATTAATGTTTCTTTGATAAGTCTTAAGCTAGCAATATACATTATTTGTTTTGCAATAGAAGCAAAATCAATTGGATTTTGTTGTTAAAGCCAGAAGAGTTTAGTTCTATGGATGCTCATGGGTTGCTTTTACTAGGATTTTACTGAAGCTATGGACTTTAATATTTAGGCACAGTATACGTATAATTTTATTGTACCATGTCTGTTATTATCTAAAAACTTTGGCTATACTAGAAAAGAGTGGCTAAGTATTGATTATTCATCCTTGTTTTAAGGATACACTTCAAGAATCCTTCTGCAGGACAAGATGTTAAAAGAAAATCAAATGTTGTTTCTAACTTCCTGATGCTGACATGGAGATTACCTTTTTATAGCAAATCAAACCTATGAGGTGAGCTCTGAGAATGCCATAATTATTCTTGTACAAAAATACTGAAGTATCCAGGTCATTATCTATCCTACCATATCTAATATCTGACTTAAGTAAATAGAAAGATGAATATTGCTTCACCTACCTCAGACTGTAGATGGCCATTTCTTGAGGCATATTACCCTTTTCTACCCTGAAATTAAAATAATGGACATTGCTATTTTTTGGTGAAGAAGCATGTCTTTCCAAATGTTCCTACATATCTATCTATCTATCTATCTATCTATCTATCTATCTATCTATCTATCTTAAATAGAGAAGTGTACAGAACTAAATATTCATTGTGTAGTTCTTTTTTTATTTTTTACAGTGATTGCAATATCTAATCATTCATGACTGCATTCTTATTCACTCTCAATGAGCTATTTTCCTTACCTTGTGATGCCATTCAGCTAACTCATATATCTTGGATAGGAATATGCACACTTAGATAGATATCAGATATCTAGACAATCCAAGCCAGTACCATTTTATATTAATTCCACTTACTTCCCATGTCCAGTTCCAAAGCAGACAAACCTGTAGATCTATTTTATTATTACCTTCTTGTTCTTAGAAGTTTCCAATAAATCCATCCAAAAATAACTGTGACTGTAACAAGAAATCCCATAATGATTCCAGCCACAACCGGGGTAGGCAATGTTGCAGAATCTGCTGAAGCAGCTGCTGCTAGATACCAAAACAAGGAAAAAATCCATTTATTTGAGGAAACTTTATCTCAAGTCCAGAAAAAAAAGTCAAAATAATTTGCATTATAATTTGATTAGAAAGCATTAACACAGCATTAACATTATAGCATTGTCTGTAAGGAAAGATAAATGATTGGACATAAGAACAATTTCATATCCCATAGAAGAACAACAGTAATAGTCTTATATCAATCAATCAATAAACCTTTATTATACTCAAAGACCAGCATACAGTATTCTGATATATTTTGATTGGGTGGGAAGACAGGATACTGAAAGACTGTGAGAACTGGACAGCGTGTACTGGGTACAGGACCAATACAAAGAATAAGTGTGGATTATATGTGCACGTGCACAAGTATAGTCTGGAAATGCCATTGAATGAATTTCGTGGCCCAAAGAGACAAAAGATTTCCCAGTCATAACATAGTCTCAGGGCCTGTTCAGAAGAGATAACTACAACGCCATTAAGGAAGACAACTCTAGACAAGTAAAGAGCCCCATATTTGGGATTACATCAGTGCAGCAAAACATAGTTATTTCCTGCAATAAGATGGAAGCTTATTTTTGAATAGACATGCATAGGATTGTGCAGTTGGTAATTTAATGATATAATTTAATATATCCCTTTGAATATATGGGACACGCAGGAGAAATTCTAATGAAATTCAATAGAAACTAGTCATCTCTTTAATCCAAAATATAAACAAACAAAAATAACAACTTACCTGAGAATGCTGTGAAGGACACTTTTGGAGTCTCTTGGCTATATCTGGTGAATGCAGCAATGCTGAACCTATAGGAACATAGAAATAACATTTCTGATGATTCTATTTGTTGATCTACAAATTCAGAAATATGTTGCATTTATATCTTCAAAGAGTTCAGCTACTGGACATGCTTCTATCCATTCTTTTACGCTAGATGGATGGAACTAGTAAGATTGTAAAAGTACTTTCAGTAAGGAAATGCTGGGGACCAGTTGCAAACTCCCTCAAGGTTTCCAATGATGATAAATGAAATTCAAATAAACTTCTACTATTTTACAACAGGATTTTTCTTACATTCTTACCTATACTGTGTATTTGTTTTCAACTTTCCATTACAAGTTGCTCGGGAATGGCTGCAATCTTCTGCACCCACAGACACGGGCCAAGCCTTACGGCTGATGCTGTCATTAAGATGAAATGGGTTTGGCAGCAGCATAGCCAAATATGAGTCTTTCTGCCCATAATAGTGGTCATACCATGTGTGGGATATTATCTCTTGAGTAGGCCTCAGTACTGGAGAGATAAAAAGGAGCAATGCAGCATTAAGATCATAGGTACATTAGAAAACCTCTCCTACCAAGAAAAGTACATATAGAGCTAGACTTACAAGACTCATTGGTGGTGACAACAATTCCATAATACTCTATGGGACCATTTTCTTCACTGAACATATCAGGAGAAATGACGACTCTGGAAGTGGCATCGAACTGTGGGAGGTCCACTCTCACAGGAGGTGGAAGAACTGCAATGGAACATCATAAAAGATGTTGCATGGAATTGGTAGATGGCACTACATTAAAATGCAGCAGAATGTGTAATGTTACAGAGCTAGACAAAGGTTGTCAAAACTGAATGAGCACAAAAGTTCAGACTATATAAGGTATACAATCTAAGCATGGTATTTCTTACAATGACTCTATATTGGAGACTGAAACCCTGGGATTGGGAGAAGAGTGACTTATAGAAAATTAACTAGTAAATTTATGGTTACAGTGAGAACTGAATTTCTCTTGTATTTCCAGTGTATTCCTTACTTTTTAGAGTTTAAGTTGCCAATGAGTTGAACTGATAAACTACTATCTAAAGGACACCCTTGGTATAATCAATGGGGAGATTAGAATCAATACCTTCCATAGATGTGTTGCATACTATTGTCACAGCTGGGCCTTTTATGTCATTCTTGCCAACAGCGTTAACTTGGATTTGATAGGAGGTATTTGTAGTCAGTTCTAGCAGATTAACATTACTTCGGGAAACAATCAAAGCAAGTATAGACTGTTGGAGGGAAGTCTTTGGAAATGTATTCACTGTCAGCTCATAGAACTTAATGTCATTCTCAATGATGGTCCAGTTTAGAAACATACTGGTGGTGTCAGGTAGACATTGCAGATCCTTCACAAGAGTGGGTTCTGGAAAGATAAGATACAATCAACCCAATACGTCCAAATGTATTTGTCTCGGTGATAAGTTATCTGCAATACAGGAAAAATGGGATAGAAAAAATGCTGTCTAATTCACACTATTTTATTCACAACAAAAACTTTAGTGGAAACAGAAAAGTCACTGAAATCACAGAACCTGTATATCCCAAGTGTATGAAAATTCTGAGTCTGATACTTGAGATTTGGAACATACACTGGTTTATTTCTTAAAACTCTTACGCTGATTGATCTGGCAATGATAAGCTGTATCAACACAATACTTGGATAATTTGATGGGAGTTTCCTGTATCTGGAAACAAAGCGTAGAATGAAAAAAGTGTCTCTGGCATTCATATGAACTTGAACTTTTTTGCTTTGCATACTGGACTTGACAATTTGTCAACTTTCTCTTCTACTTCCAGAGCCTCAATAAATTTTATGATGTCTTAACAATGATCAGGATAATGCACTTAAAAGAATAAGCCTGGGGATAAAGATGGAAACATGAATGTCCTGGAAAGATGGCACATACCCACCTACTGGCATTACTATAACTTCAGAACTGTTCTTGTATGGTCCAGCAACACAAGTTAGGGATACAGAATAATTTCTCCCTGGAATTAGTCCCTGAAAAATGTGCCGGACTTGCCACTGAGTCAAGGTGTGATGCTGTAACAAAGTGCTATTTTCTGTATGCCACAGCTGCAACTGGCAGTGCTCAGGTTTGCTGACTGGTTTTGCCCAGGTCACAGATAGTCTAGGATTTTCCTTCTCGACCTTTACAGAGAGTTTCCTGGGAACCAATGGGTCTGGCATGTAAAAAGAGAGGAGAGAGAGAACAAGTTGCTAAAATGATAATGCTGATATAACATTCTACAATTAAGTCCTGGACAATCAATAATCATTTTTGTGTCTATAGCAAAGATTGCTCTGGCTGCCTGGGTGTACTATTACTACTCTATAATTAGACCTAGAGTTCAACTGAATTGGATCTAAATTATTTGCATCATCCCCAAACCCCATATCTAGAAAACTGTCCAAAAATTCTTTGTCCATCAGACTATTCAGAAATTATTCAGACCAATGGGGTTTGGCAAAAGGCAAAAGGCAAAACTGCCTTTTCCCTCAGCAACCCCTTTCTGGATGTTGTGGGTGGTTTGGAAATGTTTCTTGCCTCCATACTATGAGAGGAGAATAGTGCCGGGCGACAAGAGAGAATTTACAAGGACAATTTCTGCTTTATTTTGTGTGTGTGCATGTGCACGGCGTGCTTTGAGAATATCCTGGCTGGCGCGAGGGAGACGAGAGAGAGGAGAGGAGGGGGAGGGGACAGCCTGGAGAGAGAATCTGGAGTCTGAAGTCTCGGGAGTTCCTTCTCGTGAATGCCTTTCACTTCATTTACGCTGTTTACGCAGCGAGAGAGGAGGGCTCTGTTGTGAGATTTCCCACATGAGCTCATTGCGTGGTGCTTATTGCGATCAGGAATGTCGACCTGCTATACATTCTGGCAATGTCAGTCACACGCACAGTAATGGAGTAAGCCACGTGGCAGCGTAGGCAAAACGTGCATGCGTGCTTGCCGCCTGTACAGCAATGGAGTAAACCACACAGCATATCCTGAATGGGAAATACAGAGCACGCTGATGTCGTGCAAGGTATCGTGCAAAGTTTTCTCGTCTTGTGAGTCGCGGCTTGTCTAGCAGAATAAATTTTATTAAATTTTATTTTCTCATCTTGTGAGTGACTTGTCTTGTAAGGTACCACTGTACTTTTTAAAGTATCAGACTTCTTTACAAAAAGACATTTGCTGTCATCCTTAAAGAGTCAGCCAGTTTTCTTCGCATAATTTAATGAGAATTTCATGGAAACTTGTGGGACATGTTGCTGTTTCACACAAGATTAACTTAGCAAAAATCTGTTTGATTAAATCTGCCTTTTACAAATCTAAGAATAGTTATAATTTAAGAATGTTATTTGTACAAATAATTAGTGCTGTTCCTCCAAAAAGTATTTTTCCACCAGCTTGTGCAAAAGCCAGAAAAAATTACTGCTCTGTCAGTGAATAGCACAGACTCTCAGTGCTTGTATAATTCTTCCAAATCATTTTTTAATTCATTGATATCAGTGCTACATAATACTCGAGTTGAATTTAATTTCAACCAGTAATTAGCTACCATTATAGCATAGATGAACAACTATGGCCTTGAGGACCATACAAGTTGGCATATTGAGGGTTAAGGGCTCATATACACATCCATCATTGTATATGTTCACATGTATCTCTTTTGTCTTACTCCATCCTGATCTCTCCAAGCAGTTCTGAACAGAATTGCTAATTAAAAGGGGAAGAAAGGAAGTAAATTTTTCCTCCCATGCCCTAATCACTATTAATTACCAATTTTCTATGGGCCAGCTGATGACCTTGTCAATAAAAAAGTGGACAAAACTTAAATCATCGCTCCAAGAAGAGTGAGGACACTTCCATATATTAAGTTTCCACTACTCTATTCTTGTAAAGCACTTTAAAGCTGATTGTCTTCATTTCTCCACTTTCAAAATGGAATATAGCAGTGAGGAAGAACTTAGAGAAGGAGAGTGAAGGAATCTGAAAGGCAGAATGAAGCCCCTGCCATTATGTGACTAGATTGCCTCAAACTCTGTAGAGCCATAATGCTTGGTAGAAAAAAAAAATCCTGCTTTGCTAAAAATTTAACATATTCCTCAGTAAAACCAGTAATAAATTGATTTAAGCTTCACATACAACTGACATTTGGAGGTTCAGGAGCTCTAGAGTTGATTTTGAACTGGCTTAAAATTACTGTCTGGAAATACCCATATATGTATGGACAATGAAGAAACTAAGACTCACATGTCCAGTCACTGCTGTTCCCTGTTGATATCCGATATGGCCCTGCTATGGAAGCAACTTCCAGCAAGTATTTACTTCCTGGGATAAGGCTTCCAAAGGTGAAATTAGTAATGTCCTTTTCTACAGATAGCTTAGATATCACAGTGCCCAATGCAGCATTATAGAGTGTTAACACATAGCCACTAAGTTCTCCTGCAGGATGTTCCCAAGTAGCGATTAGCTTGTCAGTGTGCCCTTTATTTGACAGACACACCATACGAGGAGGTAGAGGACCTAAGCAGAAGACAAAAACAAACAAAAAAGAAACAAGAAACTGGAAGTTATGTGTATCAATAGGAAATAATAATTTAACAAACAGATCTGTATGAATTTATCTTTTTGCATAACTGATATTGCCAGCAAAAAAATATGAAGGTCACTTAATGTTAGAGCTTTGTCCTATTATATTGTTAGTAGCAACTCAGACCTCAGATGCAGACTCAAACATAGTATTTTCTGGACCAGTAAAATGCATTTGCTTATGAGCAAATGGATTCTAAATACCCAGTCAGTTCTTAGAAGCAGTGATTAACTACTGATTTTTTTGTAAACTTCTATGATTACTGATATACAGTAATATGTTTAAATATTAAAATATTCCCCTTTGTGCCTAGAAAAATAAATAATAGACAAGACATTATCTGAAGAGGCTGTATCTCACCCAGGCCTTATTTCAGGATGTAGCAATAGCTAATCATATGCCTCATTACCAGAAAAACAGGATCAGATGGTTTGCTAGTTAGAGCCTCAAAATTCTGCTTGACTTCATTTCTAAATTGTCCAAGAATTTGGGGAGCAGATGCTAATCTTCTTTGTTAACATTGCACTGGGTTTATTAATTCTTGGATATTTTTGGCCTACTTGATTTTAATATTTACTGATCCAAACAATTTCCTATGAAATTATGCAAGCTATGGAGATCAATATTATTCCTGATTTGACCTCAGTGAGAGAAGTGTCACTCATTTCAAGCGAGGTTCAAGACCTGTATTCCTTCCAGCTTTAGACTGACAACAGTTCTATCAGTTCCTTGGAATGAAACTGCAAATAAAACTTGCTGATTAAATTAATAAATTATTGTCACATGGACATATTTGATCTATATTCAAACCAATTTGTGGATCTTGTATTTGTTCTGGATCACAGTAGTAATGGAGTTGATCACTTCCCAAATTACAAGACCAGTTGAAGAATCAGGAACTCAGTGGTGTTGGCTTCTTTTACTCATGACACTACCACTCTATTTGAAATAGATGGCAAAGATGCGGTATGATGAATCTGGTTTAACTATTTCTTTTTTGATGAAGGAATTTTCTTACAAAGTTTGTCTAATAACCCATTATGGTGGAGGAAGAAATCAGTTTTTAAGAGAGAGTCTATTGTAGTCTGTTACCCCTTCTTTTCAATATACCCATATCAATGGGCTCGGAAATATAGAAGAGCCAACACAATAGCACAGGTCCCTAGGCAACACACATACGAGCATTCACAGACTAGTATTCACTGCTCAGAACTCCAATCTTCTACTACTATAGTTATTACTACTGCTCCTCCAACTATTACTCCTTGTGAATCCTACTATTGAGAAAAGTATCTCTTTCTAGCTGTTTTAGGCTGCTTTACTTCTGTACATGAACACCCCAGCTGTCTCTCAGCACAGCTTTTTAGCCAATGTCACTGTGCTGGCTATGGAGAGGACTTAAAGAAACAGGATACCTTCAGCACAGATGCTGGCTATTCTCTAAGCAACCTGCCCTCTCACATAGTGGAAGCTTACATAGGAGATTCTGAAAAGACCAGCCTTAAAAGAAAAATATATAGCTGGATATTTCTGAAGAGTATAGAGATTCTTAAATGCTCAAGTATAAACTAAGAGAAAATGAATTATCTAAATGAGGACAATGGTAACCCAGGTTGTGGCTATTTGTCTTACTAACTTACCTATTTGTCTTGTAAGTTCATTTTATTTTATAAGTATAAAAGTATATTCATAAGTATATATTCATATACTTATGAATATAAAACACTTTGGGCAAAACCTATTCCCACTGTCTAAACCATTTTAATACGACAACAGAAGCTACATATATGTCTACAAGAAGCCAGTCATTACAACTAGTAGTAGCATTTTAGAATTTTATATTCATCATCATTTACTCACTTGTCCAAGCACTGAAATTCCCTGCTGAAGTCTTATACGGTCCAGCTTTTGAGAGAATCTCAGATAAATAATTGATTCCAGCTGTCAAACCTGAGAAGGTAAAATTAGTGGCATCCTTCCCTAGATATGCTTGTGTTGCTAAGGTGCTAGATCCTGTGCGGTATAGCTTCAATTCATAGCCATCCAGTCTCCCAGAGGCTGGTGCCCAAGCCATATGAAGCCTATTTGGGTGTCCTTTGTTTTCATTTTTTATTTTCACAAAAGTTGCTGGCAGGGGAGCTGTAAAATAATGTATTTGATAAAGTGAATGACAGTAATTGACATAAAGGGCAGTACATGGTAAGTACAGGGCACAGGAAGATGATAATATGTAAAGTACATATAATGGATTCTGTATGATATATAGTACTAATAATTATATGTTTAGGTGTATAAATAAAAATATTTATAAAATGCATAAATTGTATTTCATATAAAACAGCAATATACAAAACAAGATAAGCACATAATTACAAAGATTTAAACCAGCAGCTAAGAGCAATACCCAGTGATAAATAACAGTCATAATTAGCAATCTTATCCTGAATAAACAGGAGAGTCTTGAACAAGTGGCAAAACTGCAATGTTGAAAAGTATAGGTATACATCCTGCATATGGTACTCAATTATCAATTAACAAAACAAATTAATAGAAGATATAAAAGAGGGGGATGTGGTGTCCAAGCAGTTAAGATGCTGGGCTTGTCAGCCAGAAGGTTGGCATCTCAGGTTCAAGACCCAAGTGCCACGTAACAGAGTAAGCTCCCATTATTCACCCCAGCTCCTGCCAACCTAGCAGTCTGAAAGTATGTAAAAATGCAAGTAGATAAATATCTTTTGGTGGGAAAGGTAACAGCATTGCGTGTGCCTTGGAGTATAATCATACCAGCCAAATGACTACGGAAGCATCTTCAGACAAATGCTAGCTCCCTTGGCTGTGAATCAGAGATGGGCACTGTTGCATAAAGTTGGCCATGACTAGCAGAGGAAACCTTTACCTTCCTCTTCATGGCTCACTTCCTTGTCATGGAGAAGAGGCTTGTGTAACTTAATGAAGCTATGAGCTATGCTGTGCAGGGCCACTCAAAACAGGTTGTAATGAAGAGTTCTGACAAAACATGATCCACTGGAGAAAATCCCATGGATAGTATCAAAAGGCTAAAAGATAGGACACCAATGAGCCCCTCACATCGGAAGATGTCCAATATGCTACTGGGAAGAGTGGAGGTCAATTACAAATAGCTCCAGAAAGAGTGAAATGGCTGGGCCAAAGCCAAAAGAATGCTCAGCTATGGATGTGTCTATGGATGATGAAAGGAAGGTCTGATGCTGTAAAGAACAATATTACATAAGAACCTGGAATGTAAGATCTATGAATCAATGTAAGCAGCAACATTTCCTGGCAAATAGAAGGAGAAGCAATGAAAGCGGTAATAGATTTTATTTTCTTGGGGTTCAAGATCACTGCAGACAGTGACTGCAGCCATTAAATTATAAGATGCTTGCTCCTTATATAAAGCTATGGCAAATCTAGACAGCATATTAAGAAGCAGAGACATCAACAAAGGTCCTTATAATCAAAGCTTTTTTTTCCCCTGTAATAATGTATGGCTGTGAGAGTTGGACCATAAGGTAGGCTGAGTACCAAAGAACTGATGCCTTTGAACTGTGGTGCTGGAGAAGACTCCAGGAAAAATATGAGAGTCCTTTGGACTGCAAGGAGATCAAACCAGTCAATCCTACAGAAATCAACCCTGACTGTTCATTGGAGGGGCAGATATTGAAGCTGAAGCTCAAATACTTTGGCCACCTAATGCAAAGAGAAGACTCACTGAAGGCAAAAGATGAAGGAATGGCAGAAGATGAGATTTATTTATTTATTAATTAAATGTATATATCACCAAACTCAAAAAGGCTCTCGGAGGCTCCCAATAAAAACATAAAATATATTAAATAAAAACAAGTAAAACACTAAAAATTAAATAAAAAAGACACTGGACAGAGAGGTAGGAGCAAAACATATAAATGGGGAAGGAGGACAATGCAAAGCTACTAGCTACCTCCAAGATGTTGTTTCCCCATTGGAGCCTCAAGCCCACTGGCAGAGCCAGGTCTTAAGGCCCTTTTGGAAAGCTGCAAGGATGGGCACATACCTCACCTCTGGGGGCAAGATGTTCTACAGAGCAGGAGCTACAACAGAAAAGACTCTTCTTCTTGACCCAGCCAACAAAATTCCTTGGTTGATGGGATCTGAAGGAGGCCTCTTCTGCCAGATCTGGAGGGGTGGGTTGTCCCTACTGGGGAGAGATGGTTCCTCAGATATCCCAGTCCCCTGCTATGAAGGGCTTTAAAGGTCAAATCCAACACCTTGAATTACACCCAGAAGCAAACTGGTAGCCAATGCAGATCACAGAATAGAGGTGTTATGTGGGCCATTTTCTGGGCTCCTAAAATCATCTGTGCAGCCGCATTCTGAACAAGCTGTAGCCTCCAGATGCTCCTCAAGAGTAGCTCCATGTAGAGCATATTGTAATAACCCAATGAAGAGATGACAAGGGCATGAATGACTGAGTGTAGGGATTCCTGGTCCAGGAAAGGCGCAACTGATGCACAACACAAAGTTTGTTGCGAAGGAGACGTATGTCCAGGAGAACCCTCAGATTGTGCACTGCGTCTGACTGGAGCAGTGCCACACCATCCAGACTTAAAGATGTTAAAGTCCCAGATCCAGATCCCCCAGCCACCCAAAGTCAACCGAAGCCTGTTGTCCCCCATCCAGCCCCAAAGAACCTCCAGACACTGAGTCAGGGCTAAGACAGCATCATTTGGGTCACCTAGGATGTAGATGTAAATCTATGCTGACAATATCTCATCCCATGGTGATGGATGATCTCACCCAGCAGTTTCAGGTAGATGTTAAAAAGGAGAGGAGTACCAAGTACCAAGCCCTATGGCATACCACAAAGTAGCGATCTAGGACTGGACCTCTCACTCCCTATTAACATGATTGGGACTGGCCTTGGAGAAAGGAGCTAAACTAGTGCAACAGTGCACTGCCCAACTCCAGCCCCTGTAATTGATCCAAAAAGATATCATGGTTGATGGTATTGAAAGCCACCAAGAGATCAAGGAGAGCTAGGATGCACTATCCCCATCCCGCTCTCACCAGAGATCATCAATAAATGCGACCAATGCTGTCTCTGTCCCATAACCAGGCCTTAACCCAGACTGAAACAGGTCCAGATTATCTGCTTCCTCCAGGATTCTCTGTACCTGCCATGCAACCACCTTCTCAACCACCTTCCCTAAAAAGGGCAGGTAGGAGATTGGATGACAATTGTCCAGACAGATGCAATCCAATTTTTTTTAGGAGGGGACAGACCAGAGCCTCCTTAAAAGGTCCCAGAAATATCCCCTCCCACAGTGAAAAGTTTATCACTGCATGGACCCACCTGGTAGTCATCATCCTGGCGGCTTTCACCAACCAGGAGGAACATGGATCTAATTGACAAGTGGTTGCACTGACAGCATCGAGGACCCTGTCCTTATCATCACGGGCAACAGGATCAAATTGTTCCCAGATAACAGGGCAAGATTCCTCCCTAGGCATCTGAAGTGGACTTGCCTCACACATGGCAACTGAGATGGTTGGATAGCATCATCAATACAATGAACATAACTGAGCGAAGTCTGGGTGACAGTGGAGGTCAGGAAGGCCTGGTGTGCTATATCCATATAATCACAAAGAGTCAGACATAGCAACTGAACAACACAATAAAAAAGATTAGCCAAAGTTAATCTCAGAAGGTTGATTTACACTGAATCAGACTATTGAGCCTACCCACTGTTTTACTGACAGCAGCATTCTAGCCATAAGCTGAACCAGGTAGACTTAACCTTATAATATAAAAGGAAAAGGGGACAGCAGAGGATGAGATGGTTGGATAGCATCATCAATAAAATGAACATGAGTTTGAGCAAAGTCCAAGTGACAGTGGAGGACAGGAAGGCCTGGTGTGCTATAGACTATGGGGTCACAAAGAGTCAAACACGACTTAGCAACTGAACTTATAAGACTTTAAATGTATGTAATAAATATATACTTTTATTAAGCTATAGCCATACTTCTTATTGGAGTTCCTTTTTCTTTATCCAAAAAGAAATTAATCCTGCTTTTCTCAAACTAATATCTTCCAGATATGCTAAACTTCAACACTTATATTTACCAGTCATGCTGGCTGAATAGGAGTTGAGTTCAATACATCTTAAAGGCTCCAAACTGAGAGTAAAGACTAAAATGATAAGAACCTGATATAGGTACTATTCTACATGGAATAGATCACCGTATTTTCATCACTCCTATATCCATTTTGAAACTTTTCGTCAAAATCATTGCCACCAGTTGAACATGTGCTAGCTACATCAATATTTTAATATATATGTTAGTCTCTGAGAGAAAGCATGTGAGGATTTAATAGATATCAATATTTATAAGTTTTTGCATCTACAGGAGCAAATACAATTTACAGATTATTTCCTGTTGTTGAGACCTACGTTTCCTTTCCTCTAATTACATATAAAAGAGGAAACAAATCAGTCAAGAATAATAAAAACTTTGCCGACGTGGGGATATAACCAGTTTTTTTATCTAGTAGACTTCAGGAAATACAATGTGAGGCAATGAGCAATGGGCAAGCAGGTGGAAAAACACTGAGTTTGGGTAAAGAAAACGATCTTGAGAATAGAGCTGTTCAAATAAATTATCAATCTAATATCTATGGGTAACTAGGACTTAGACTGTCAGACTCACATGTCCATTCAGCAGCAATAGTGGAGGAGGCTTCAGCATGGCCTTTCACCGAAATAACCTGCAGAGCAAAATGGCTTCCTGCTGGCAAATCTGTCCAAAGGAAATCCTGGACACCTGGGCCAACAACACGAACTCTCTTCATGCCTGGAGGATCCAGGCTGTACAAGATCATTCGATAGTGATCTCGTCCTCCTGGTGGCTCAATCCAACTTGTGTATAGCACAGATGAATTGTCCATATTTTTCAAAGTCAGGTTCATAGGAGCAGCAGGTGCTGCAGCCAGAAAGAAGTTTCAGTTAGAAATTATTTTCATGGTATAACAACATATATGATGAAACAATAAACATTAATTATATTTTGCTGTGAAGACGGGTTTATCAAGATAAGAAACATAGTCTAAACAAATCTTTTTGCATCAGAATTCATTCACTATAATATATAATACATTCATAGATCAATTATCCAAGATATCCATTCTTGCTGTCACTCAGAAATCCACTCCAATGTGATACTTACCTGTGCAAGCTGAACTGTTCCGAGAAGCAGAGCTATAGGGTCCAGCCAGTGACCACACTGCAATCAGGTAGCAGGTACCAGGAGTTAGCCCTTCAATTGTGATATTGGTGCTGGTTTTCTCCACAAACATGTGATTACTGGTATCTATAGCTGCCTCTTTAGATACAGAAACCATATAACCATCTCTCTGCCCAATTGGGACCTTCCACTGCACAGATAACACTGAAGAACTGTGACTGATCACCTTCAGAGACAGTGGCAACAAGGGCACTAGAAGAACCAGCATAAGTGGTGTCAGAAAATGTTTGCCAAACAAGGATGTTGCTAATTAGACAAGCACAAAGGCTAATTGGCTTTTTATTCTCTCATTAGAATAAGTAATTAAGATATAATTATCGTGTAAGAAAATAGGAAGTAAGTGTTAAAGATTATAAGGAATACAACATGGAATGTGAATAAGTAAGAATCTCATTTATTGATTTAGTGGAGTAAAAAAATGGTAAAAGGTAAAGGTTTCCCCTGCCAATTGTGACCAACTCTAGGGAGCGGTGCTCATCTTCATTTCCTAGCTGAAGAGCTAGTATTTGTCTGAAGATGCTTCTGTGGTCACGTGGCCGGCATGATGATACGCTGAACCACATGGACACTGTTACCTTTCCATTGAAGGTGGTATCTATTTATCTCCTTGCATTTTTACATGCTTTTTTACATGTAGGGT
>JANHZU010001569.1:109725-128887 GCA_032468055.1 Acrochordus granulatus
TAGAGAACCAACACCCTAAAACACTGGTCTCTCTTTATGACCAGTCTAAAAATTCCATCTGTTCACAAAGAGAGTATTTGCTATCCTTATAAAACAGTGGCAAATAAAGCCACCAGCCTTTTGGCTTCTTAGAACAGAAACTCTCTGTTCCTAATTTATCTGATTCACTGGCCCTGCCTACCTTCCAACTACTGTAAGCAGCTAACTTGCTGCATACTTACATGTATAAGCAGTAATATTGGGACCCTTAACCAAGTAAGGCCCAGAGATAGCTTTAACATCCAGGTTATAGGGTGTTCCTGGCTCCAAGTGCTGGAAGGTATAGTTAGCAAGGCCTCTCCCAAGGGACACTGTCCTAATATCAGCAAGGATATGCAAATTCTGTAGAGTGAAATACAGCCATTCTGCTCCCTCTGAGTTCGTCCACATGGCAATCAAACTGGAGCTGGAATTGTTGTTTTGGACTGTTAATGCCTTGGGAGGACTGGGAGCTGTTGGGACAAAAGAGAGCCAGAGACAGTAATCACTCCTTAAAGGAATCCACCTTTCTCACAAACCCAAGAGAACCAGTTTTGTCTAGTAGATACGGCACCAGGCTAGAAAACAGGAGTTCTAGTCCTGCCTTAGGCATGAAAGCCGGCTGGGTGACCTTAGGCCAGTCACTCTATCGCAGCCCAACTCACCTCACAGGGTTGTTATTGTGGAGAAAATAGGAGGAAGGAATATTAGATATGTTAACTACTTTGAGTTGTTCATACAAATAATAAAGGCAGGATATAAATAAATACATACATAAAAACAATTAGCCTGCTCTGATTAATCAGTCTTAGGAACATGGAACTGTTGCTACCTTATAAATACATTTATAAACTAGCTGAGCTAGAAAGGTTTTTTTGTTTGACTTACTGACATATCTTTCCAAGACAAAGATGAACTTTGAGTGGTATGTTTGGGGTTGGTTTGTTTGGCTTGGTTTTGTTATGCTGACATCTAATCTAAATTAAGTTAAAATTAATGAAATATTTCATTTCATTAATGTATTTCATTTATATTTCATTTGTCAATTGTTTCCTTCTTGTGTCATTTAACATTACAATTTGAAACAGCTTTGGCTGTGCTCCTGTTTCAAAAGAAGAGTTTTTTGCTTGAAGATGAAATAGATATTTAGATATCTACTTTGTGAGCTTCTTCTGGTTAACCAAGTCTGACTCAATAATGCCTACTTAGTTTATATCCTACCTCACAAACTATTTATGAAACATATATGAACAGCTGGACAACAGAAACCTATAGATAGAGCTGGATGGATTCTGCTGATACTTTCACTTCCTTATAATTGATTTTATTCCCTAGTCCAGTGGTTAATCTACCAATTTCCCAATACCTGTCCATTCTCGTGCACTGGTGCTTGCTTTGTTATATCCAGCCCATGTGGTGATACGGAGGGCATATTCGCTGCCTGGTAAAAGCTTCTCAAAGCGGAAAGTGGTGATGCCTCTAGCAATGGTTGTATTCTTGACAGGAGTCTGTGAGTCTATGTGGTAGAGAACCAACTGGTATCCATCTTTCCCACCTGGGGGTTCACTCCAGGAGGCCAATAATACTGAGGGGCTTTCGTGACTCAAGGTAATATCCCGCACAGGTAATGGTACTTTAAAAAAAGACATTAAGTTCAAAAAACATATCTGCCAATGAGAGAAGACATCCATACAAAATATTATACTTTTCACTGATCCTCAAGCCTATACCTGAAGCCCTCAGGTAACATACTTCCAAATTTTATATCAATGTTGAGTTTGTAGTTTGTCAAAAATGAAGAAAACTGAAGAATGAAAGCTTAAGCATTATTATTTAGAAAGGAGGAAGGTTCTTTTGGTGCATCCAGGACTGGACAATGACATTTTCAGCCTATATGCAAATAGGCAGCTTATTTTTCATTTTGTTGCCAAGCATTTCAATCTGCAGTGTTACTCTATCTGGGTCCTCCTGCAACTTGACAATGAAATTCTGAATCACATTACAAACAGAATTTATCCAAAAAAAATCACTTGAGCAAGTTTTTGCTTATGAGTACAAGCACCTTTCTAAGATTACTATAAGCCTAAAAAGCCCTTGTCTATGCAACAAAATGTTGTATAGATTTGAACATAATAAGCCACATCAGATGTTCCAACAGAAAATTATAAAATACCTTTGCAGTGAGTGGCTTCTGTGGTAAATATGTCCACAAAGACACTGTCAGAGTGTTGCAGTGCTTATGACACTGCCATAATAGGCACAGCCTCTTGCAAAACAATGCTGAGTTGACATTGCTGCCAACACACTGCAGATTCTGCCACTATCGTCACACAATCACATCTGTCTTCTGTGCAAGTCACATGGGGAGGTTATATATCAGTGTGCCTTTGTTTATTTCCATATGCACTTCAAAACAAAAATTAGAAGCTAGAAAGAAAAACCAAATAGCATTTTGTTGTGTAAGATGCCTGGCTATCCAGATTTGGAGGGATATGTTCATTACTACTTACAGGAAAAATAATTTAACAGGCAATAAAAAATAAATTAACCTGTTTATGAAGTTTATTCCAAAGTATATAACTGTATTGACATACAGTATGTAAAAAATAGAATTAGGTCTTAATGAAAACAATGCTATAACAAAAAACAACCTATTATTTTATCTTCCCAATTCAAATGTTTTGCTAACGAAATATACCACCCGAAAATGGATTCTGACCTTTCCTTTACATATATACTTGAGTTTTAAACTACGGTAACTGGCTGTGATAAATTTTCAAGGCCATTTGTGAATAACTTTCCTTATATTCACAGTGATTTAGAAACTACTATTCATACAGTACCAAGAGATACACCCAGAACATATATGACCTGATCTTGTGAGATTAGATTTGGTCATTGTGGCTTGAAGACATGACAAAACATTGAATCAAAATGCAAGAAGACAATTTCCATCTATCAAAGTATATATATGAGGAAAATGATCCCAAGCTATAAGCTTATCTCTTACCTGTCTGCCCAGTGATTCTTCTACTGGAATTATGTGCACATGCAAGCAATGCAGTGATTTCAATAATATAATGTGTCCCAGGAAGCAGACCTTGGAAGCTGAAGCTGGTGGTATTGGGTGGTGTTGATCTATTCTGTAGCAGAGTATTTGTGTCCAAGTCATAAAGAGCTAATGAAAAGGACTGGGCCCCTCCCAAGAGATACTCCCAGGTTAGGAAGAGAGCATTTGGATAACCCCAATTGTTGATGGTCACATTCAATGGATGTCCTGAAGAAGACAGAACATATGATGTTCAGCAATTGTATCGCTTTCTATCATCTGGTGCCTTTAACTTTAATCTCAATGCTTCTTCTCTACCTGACATATGCCAGTGGCACTTAATCATTTGAACGGAGGAATGTGAGAAATTTCACCAAGACATCATCAATGTCTACTTCAGTATCAACTTGAACCTGACTTACAGCACAGATAGTCTTTGACTTATAAGCAATCTCTTAGCAACTATTTGAAGTAATGACAGATGTCCCCAGGGCTACTTAGGACATAGATTTGAAGTTCTGACAGCTACCCCCCGAATATGATTACATTTTGGGCACTCAACAACAGGCTTGCATTAATGGCTGTTTGTTGACCACAATTTATATTTTTTCTGGAAACAGGCATTTACTTCTGGTTTCTGGCAAAAAACACCTATTGTGAATAAGGATTTGCTTAATAACCAAGCAATGGATTTGCTTACCGACTATCTCATTTGCTTTATGATTGCTGGATTTGCTTAACAACCACCATAAAAAAGATTGCAAAATTAAGTGTGGTCACATGATGATTCACTTAATGACCGGTACAAAATTAAAACTTTAATTCCAGGCTCAATTATAATTGATATTATAATATATCAATTATAATATATATTCTTGTTGCTATTGTTCATATATGAGAATCATTGTTTCATTATGTAATTGACAGACAACATCTTATATATGAAATGGATTGATCACTGTATCTATTTGAACCTAGATTCAAAACACAGCACCTGACTTCGTAGCTAAAGATGAATATCATAAAAGAGACACATTTATTCCAGCTCTTTATGTTCCATGTATCTTTAAATTCACATTCCTAAATTATGAAATGTAAAACAAATAGACAAAGCCACATTGCCAGGTGTGGCCATGTACAGAATTAAAAAGTAAAAAAATAATTTTATTATCTACAGTTCTCAGATAAAACTTGTGCATTTAAGGACAGAAGCACAAAAATTAAAGTGCTCAACAAATCTGAATGCCTGCTTTATCTTCATGTCCACTTACTTGCTGCAATATAATAGGATCTAATAACATTACATTATTTCACACTTCTGAATAAGTGAATTCTAATCGATGATAGTTTATGTTACAGTAAATCTGCAGAAAGAAATATAGGCATTTTGGATGATTAAATCCAGCTTACAGAATGGCTTTATTAGCAAAGAAGAACTTAGTTACAAATCCATGGCAAGAAATATTTTAACATTCTATAATGATCAGAATTTGTGTTTATTTAATTGTAGAAATACATATTTCGTTCTTCACATGCAAAAGAAAAAAAAGTAAAAATCTTCTGTTTGCTTGCAAAGCCTGTTTTACAGACTATGCTAGTCTTATCCTTGACAATTTCCTCTGGTAATTGCTATGTATGTGGCATGTGCTGAACTGACCTAGTTGAGATTCTTGCGTGCTTCAATTAATGGTTGAGCAAGCATGTGGCCTGATTTAATTAATACTGACAAAAAACTCTAGAAAATCAGCTCTCTACAATCTGTATTTGATTTAATTTGTTATTGGAAAAGAAAGAATAAATTCAAGTTTTTAAACTAGTGACCTACTATTGCTCCTCTTTAACACATATATAGCATGGAATATCTCAAATGGTATTTTTGTGCTAGCACAATATATTTTTGCTTGTTCATAGTGGAGCACCCAGTACTTGCTGAACTACTCTATCCACTGCAGGACTACTCTATTCACTGCAGTATAGATTCTAAAAGTCTTCAACATTTTACAAAAGCTGATCCTAAGGACTGGAAGACTCTCTAAACCTGGGTAGTCATGGATTACCCTAAATCCTATTATGGTATATTTTATTTTGGCTCAGTGTACTCTGCAAAACCAGACATTGTGTGTACATATAATGTGATACCATTGTACACAGCCCATGGACACCATATGTTGTGCCTTGTCTAACTTTAAAACAAAAATTAAAATGAAATAGGAAACTTGTAAACCACCAAACACACACACACACACACAGAGAGAGAGAGAGAGAGAAAGAGAAACTTATAAGCATAACCTGAATTTCCAGTAAAGTCTTGGGCCCCCACAGATCCCAGAGGCATTTCTAGAGTATAATTGTAAGTGACTGAAGTCCACTGTTTTGTTCTGAAGCCTGCTGACCTGCCCCCCCAAAATGAAAATAACCTTAAATAGTAGAGAACACCCTAAAAAGCTAAGGGACTAGTGGGAAGCAATCTCAACTATAATTTTTTGACTGGACATACCCATAGTGGCAACCATTTATTGGGATTATTTTTACAAGCTCTCAACATTCTAAAGTCCATGAAAAAGAATTGACCTAACATGTTATGAGAATGAAAGCAATGTAATATATTGCACAGAAAACTACAGTTGGTATGAAGAAGTGGAGGAAATTTCATAGTTCCCCTTAGGTCAACAGGCATAAATATATTCCACAAGCACAAACTTGCCAATTGATATAATTCAATGCCAAGATCATTTTGTCTGTATCTGCATAACACAAATGTACTTAAAATTATACAGCTATAGTTTATTTTGATAATTGTGTGAATCCAGCCTCTGTATTCAATTTAGGCTTCCGTCTGTTGTATAAACCCAGGCAACTGGATTATTCAGTACACCATAGTTCAGTTAATCATAGGCTAATATATTTTACAAGTACAATATTTGTGAATCTTTGGCTTATAACAATTTTTTTCAAATTTAGGTTTCCATAGGGTTTGGTTCCATAGAAAGCCAGGTGAAAGTTTAATGCTGAACTGAATAGAAGTGGAAGAAATCTTACATTCTCCAAGTCAAGCCCTTTCTCCCCACCTTTCCTTGAAATTAAGTTAAGAAAAACGGGAAAAACCTTTCTACATCTTGCTGACACTCTTAAATTTCTATCTCATTTTTCCTTGAAGCTGTCTTTGTAGAAATGATTGTAACTTTAAAAATGTGTGGACATAATTTTTAGTACAAGTTTATTCCTGAATTGTTCTACCTGGGAATTCCAAGTGATGATGGCTAAAAAGGCCTTACCTTTCTCATCTGATATTCCTTCTCCACCCAAACCTTTTTGCCATTCTGTTTGATTGCATCTGTCATCCTGTGTGATTAGAATACTTAGATTATTTCCTCACTTTTTTATTCAATTTCATCATTCAAGATGATTAAATGGCCTCTTGAGGAGGGAAACTCCACTCTATCAAATTTGCATCTGTATTGCAGTGAGAGATTTCTAACTTAATAAGATCTTTTTCCCATCATTACTTTCTCCATATCTAATGATGTTGCCAATTCCAGGCTGGACCTTGAACATCTTATGGAAAGTTCCATGGCACTATGACATCTTACCTACAACACAGAGTTCTTCAGGAAATGGATAACACTAGCATGTAACAATATGCAATATCAAACCTAACAAGGTTTATGAAAGAGAGCTACCTGTTTTATGTTTTTGTCTGTATCTGCCTGTGAAATTTTGGTTTGCTGTTTCAGACAGCATAGATTACTGCATAGTCAGTACCTACAGTACAAGTACAGCTATCAGTTAGAATTATGCCTGCCTCACATTTTGGGTTAAAGTCACAGCCTAGTATCACCCTTTGATGATCAGGAAGAATTCTGTTGAGCATCTCCATAATCATACAGTGATTTAAAGGAGAAATATTGCTTCCTTCTTAGTAGAAAGCTATTTTCATTGTTTTGATTCTTGCTAAGCTGATCACACAAAGCCAAAGTCTCATCACCTGCATCCAAATTGTGCTTTCCTGGAAACCAAATCATCAGTGGATCCTATTTCTTGTTCAGTGAAATTGCATTTGCTTCATTATGTAGTATACTGCAGATCATTCAGTTGTGCTCCTTTGGTTCAAAGGTCAAGTTATTACACTACAGCTCTAGGTATTCCCTTGCGTACAGTTTATTTGATGCCCAGAAAGGGCTGGGTCTAAGAGGAAAACATAGGATCAAGCCAAATATTAAATCTCTTTTAAATTTGTGCTTGTTGTAAAATGTGGAAATTTAAGTATCAAAATAGTGGCAGGCAGGAAGGCCTACTAAACTTATTCTTCATTGATTGTTTCTACCATCAGGGGAAAAAGCTGCCAATGGATGGAAAAAGAGAAATACCATAATTCTAAATGAAAAAATGGATGGCAAGGAAAGGATCAATCTTTCATTCCCTTCCCCATTTGTCCAGTAATATCTGCAAGCTTCTGAATTTGCTTTTATTTTTAAATTATGACAAGGAAAATCACACAGTATACATATGTGTAATTGATTTTTATATTTAGATGTTGCTCCAACAGTATCATTCTGATTACCTACTAGCCAAATTGTGTCAAATTAACAAAAATGCTTCATGATGCATAGCATGACTAATGCTGGTAATCCAGTTTATACTTTTTTACTAACAATTACTATGTGAAAGATTTGATTGACCAAAAACATGATTGGGACAGAAGTTGGTATCTACGGGCCATATGATCATTGCATATAGGAGACTGCACCTTTGAATATAGGAGATGTAATGATAAAAAGTATGAGAAAGGAAAAGTTGTACTGCATGTCTGTGAAACTAAAAAGAAATGGAAGGTATAATAGATCCTAATGAAGATGGCATGTTGTTGGATGAGACTCTAAATAATTTGCAGACACTATTTAGATAGATTTAATGATGCAACAAGGATTATGGCTCCAAAAAGTAATGCATCAAAGACTTTAGGTAGTTACATTTCACAAAGAAAATGGAGTGAATAATTGCAAGTTATACATTAATTATATAAACTAGAGCAAACAGCTGAATGTGTATACCTTGGCAGAACATTTAACTAAATAACAAAATGGATGGAGACATTTTAACACCTCCAAATAATGGGAAAGGAAATGAGCTGTATGTAGTCTGTTATGAGGAATTTGTTTAAAGAAGTGTGCTTAATTGTGTCTAAAAGTGTGCTTCTGCCTACTTTGATATATGGAAGTGAGAACTTGGTCTGTTAGAAGCTGCATAAAAATGTTAACTGCAGCAGGAATGGGAGATTAGTGTATGTGGTAAAACAAGAAAAAATAGGATCAAGAATGAATGCTGAATAAATATGGCTTGAATATAAACTAAGTGACTAGAATGAAAGAATTATATTGAGGAATCATATAGAGAATTATGACTGAATTGCAAAACAAGTATATGAAGATAAACTGAGTGGGTTGAGAGAAAGAATATAACCAAAAGTCACATTTGGATGAAGTAATGAGATCGTCAAAAACAGGCAAGAAACTTAAGGAAAAACAGTATTGGATACTTACTGTATTATATTGTGACAGTATTGTATTGATGTGACAGAAGCAAGGATGATTTCTAAAGACAGAAATGTAGAGGGGTAGGAAGCAGTGTTGATAGTTTTTGTTATGCTTTCTTTTGTAATCTTATCCTTGTCTTGTCTTTGTATTACATTTCTTATTCTTTTCTGGAAGACTGCAAGGGGATTTACTCCAAAAGGAAACCATGAGAGGCCCTCCCTGGAACAGAGCTGTGCCTATATGTTTTCACAATTCATCAGCTTCAGATAGAAATATTAATAAATCCCACACAGGGAGGCAAGAACATTCTCAGACAAGATAAGGATGACAGGTTGTAAATTGTAATAAGGCAACTCACTGCAGTATCCCTAACATTCATCAAGCAGCTCGCCCTAGTTTTGACCAGAATATGCATTGCGATGTGCTAAACTATAAACCACTTTTCAATTCAAGCCATAATGGAACACGTTATGATACAGCAGTTGCGTGAACCTTTTGAGTCAGAAAAGCCAAGTTGCATGAGGAAAATTGTGAGCAAAGGCTAACGCAACCTAGAGTTCTCTAGAGGACGGTGGACCGCAGCTCTCACTGCCCCCACCCAGAATGGTCAACAACTGGACCAGCTGGACTAATGGCTGGACCACGTGGGGGAGGGTTTGATTAGGAACCCGAGTACCGACTGCCTCCCGCCTCTTTTTACAGTCTTGCGTTAACACCGAACGGCTGCAGCCACACACTCGGTCGACCAGGGCCAAATCGCCTCAGCGTCCGTCTCTCTCGTTTGTTTTGACACAAATAATTCCTTGCCGCTAATTTCTCCCCCCACGAGAAACTCACCGCTCCGGGAGCGGAGACTCCGATGCGGGATGCGCTTACCTCCCAGGGATGGGCCAGCGCGGGGGCCCAGACGAGGGGCAGGAGCGAGAGCAGCAGCATCGGATCGGGCGCCCGGGCGAGCGGCGGAGAGGGAGAGGCGCCCGGGAAAGCGGCCGCGCCTCGGGTCTCTTCTCCGCAGGCTCTCCACACGCGAGGGTGACCTCAAAGCTTTGGCATGCAGGATGCCGGAGTCGCCAGCCCAGCCGCTGCCTGCGGCCGCGGGTCAAGGCCAGGCTCGTCACGAGAGGCAGCTATCCGTGCCCGCGCGTACGCGGGAGCGCTTCTCCCTCGGGTCGCGGGAGGATCTGCTGCTCCGCCTGTGTGTGTGTGCGTGCATGTGTGAGAGAGAGAAATGTGCGTGTGTGTGTGTGTGAGAGAGAGGTGTAGACGTCTCCGTATGCGCGCGCACCCGTGTATCCCTGTGTGTTTGTGTGTGTGTGTGTGAGAGAGAGAAGGGCAGCGACCGCTTCGCGAGTCGCGGCGGCGGCGGCGTGGTTCCTCCGCGTGGGCGGACCTGCTTCTTTGGGTCCGTCTCTCCCAGCGAGGCTGCCTTTGGCCTCCGGCTTGAGAATCGGTGTGAAGGAACAAGTCGGTGGAAGCGACCAACTATTTCGTGGGGAGGGAGGGAATCGCGGAGGCTTGGCTCTTCTTATGCCGGAGCAGTCCGGAGGGTCGAGCCTCTCGAGCGAGGGGTCCACACGACGCCCGGGTAAAATACGTGTCTCGATCCCTCCTCCCCTCCGCCTGATCGAGGTCTGGTCCTTCGGAAACGCCGAAGAAGAAATTAATGAAAGCTCGTTTGAATTAAGTTTCCAAGACAACAAACCTGAGGGGGAACCTATAAGAGAAAAAGCTATGAATATCTCAACGCTTAAGTGGAAAGTAAAGTGTAGCGCGTGTGGTTTTTCACCCCACCCAATGGAGAATTTCAGAGGACTTCTCGCAGCCTTGCGTAATTTTCTGGACATGAGGAAATTAGGTCTCTAAAGGCTTTTGAACTTGCTTTTTCACTGTTAAGTCAACTTGCTGGCAAGCTTTGTCCTTCAAACAGATTGTACTTATGTTTAGTCTGAGTTAGTATTTACTAACTACTGAGTTAGTGCTGTGAAAAAAAATAAAATTTTCGACACCTTAAAGATAAACCAATTGATTAGGTAGATGCATTGGGAAATTGTAAACACTGCTGAAACTTGAAATGTATTGCATGAATCAGCATTGCATGCACACAGTGTAGATGTGTTCTAAATTTGAATCATGCACACTAATCAGTTTTCATTCACAATGTTTGCTTGAGGGAATGCCTTAAAAGACACACATGTATATCACAAACGCTTGACTGTATACAAAAGGAGATTTTCAGGTTGACATATTCTGGGTTTCAATTCCCCAGTCTATAATCTCTTTTGTTTTCCCACTTTGCTTATAAACCACACACATTCAATTCTTTGAATTTCAAACATACATCAGCAAATATTGATATACCAATATCAGGGAAAGTTCACCAGTGATCAGGGAGAGTTCACCTCTGCCCTGTCAATTTCTGGAAAAGCAACTGGGGAACACAAGAAGCAGGTGAGCAAGCTTCTAACATGGGAAAGCATGTCAGTGGCCTGATGCTGCCTACCTAGTCCACCTTGCCATGCCCCAGCTGAGAAAAGGGAATTGGACCAGCTAGAGCCTGGAGAAGCTAATCCACCTCAGTGGGAAAAAGAAAGAATGCTCACTTCAAGTAAATGTGTCATCTTGGGAGGCCAAATAAAGGGTTGGGACAGGAGCAACAGTATCTTGTACTCACACAAACTGAGAAGGTGAAGAAGCAGAGCAGGAAAAGCAGCAGCCAGCTAGTTATTTTTCCCCAGAAGCATTGTTAGAACCCATTCAAGGATTATCAAATCTTTGCAGTTCCAGGGACTGATTGATATCAGACAGTTGATATCAGCATTTTCTGTTGATTTCCTCTTTGCAAAGTATTATAAGAGTGTTTTAAATCTTTCTTTTCTACCTTCTAATTCTGAAGAAAGGAAGTCTGCTTGCCAGAAGTAGAGAACATACATGCCTACAAGGAAGCTGTGTTTTTCGCTATTCATGTCTGACTGAAATCTAATTCTTGTTTATAGTTTTCTAGGACAATGAGAGATTACTGGGCATGCATTATGCATTAGATTTTGTGGGAATTACTTAGAAGGAATGAAAAGAAAGCTTGTGTGACAGGAAACAATCCAGATGAACACTTTCTTAATATGCCCCAACATGAAGAGACAGAGCACAAGTTTTCCTCAGTATACGTATTTGTGATATATTTAGGAGGTGATGGTATCTCAGAAGTGAACTACCTATTTTGCAAGCAACAGTCCCTACTTTGAAACAAGGAGGGCTGATAAAAATGTTTGGAAAATTATTGCCAATATTTTCAACTTTTTTTAAATATGGAATTTGCCTTCTATACTTTGGAATAAAAAAGGTAAATGCTTCCCTTGCCAATCGTGGCCAACTCTAGGGGGCAGTGCTCATCTCCAATTCATAGATGTGAATCGGAGCATTTCTCCAAAGACGCTTCCATGGTCATGTGGCTGAGTATATGGTGAGGCATATAGAATGCTGTTACCTTCCCAACTAAATTAGGTGGTTCCTTATTTATTGACTTTCAGTTTTACATGCTTTTGAACTGTTAGGTTGGTAAGAGCTGGAACAAATAACAGGAACTCACCTTGTTACAAGGCGGTGCTTGGGTCTTGAACTCAGACTGCCGACAAGCCAGTATTTTAACTGCTTGGCCACTGTGCTCCATCTCATACTTTGGAATAGATTTCTCTAAATTTTATTACTGCTTGTTAAGTTATGTCAGCCCATTTTAGATAAGACTGAGATCAAGGGAAAGGAAATGGGCAAAAATGTTGATTGTGTAGAACATGTTCTAAATGACTCACTTGCTCTCTGTTGTGTTCTCAATGAGATAATTTAAAATGTACCCACTTTGAGTGATTTTAAGATTACAATAACAATCAAATATAGCTTTTATTCACTAAATCTTATTCTTTGATCTGCAAGGAGGACCTTGGGTTTATCTTACAAAAGGAGCTTCTCAGAGCTGGCACATCACAGTGTGGTCACGGGTGAGTCCCAATGTCCATACATTGGAATTATATGACCTAAAACCATACTTGTCTCACACAGTCACAATTTACAAGAGACATTATATAGATTCCGAGATGATCAATGTTTGTGCTCAAGTTATTAATAGTTCCAAATCTCCATGGAATCAGCCATTCTCCCTCCAAATGATAGGATTTAGATTAACTTCCAGGTAAAGTTTTAATTGATACGATCAAGATCATTAGCTGATTTTTCTGTGACAATACCTTCTGGAAATTCCCTCATACTATACACTGCAACCCAATTGTTATAGTTCTTATCAGTCATTTGAAATCCAATGTCTAAATAATAACTATAATAGACATATCAATGGTTGGACTCATTACAAAGCAACTTCATATTTTCACTGTCAATGTGATTTTTTTAATTAAAAAAATTCTTTCTCTTGCACACAGTTGCTCTTCTGATGTTATGATAATTCTGTGGGCTGTCAACTTGCTTGAGCAATAACTACAGGTTTAGTGAGTTATTTTAAATCAGTAATGGCTTTTAGAAACATTCAAGAAGCAGCAACAGTCCCTTTATCCATTTTCCATTTTGGTTATTTCATAAAGGAGGAACTGAAGTGCCTTTCTTGTTTAGAAGTACAAATATTCCTGATGGAATTGTAGAAATTTCGATAAAACCATGTAGAGCTCTGTTGGATGAGGCCAATGTTCCATCAAAAGCTTCATTCTGTTTCTAACTGTGGCCCATCAGATTCTCCTGGGAAACCTACAAGACCATGAGAATGATAATATCTACCAGCTAAAAATTGCAAGTCCAATAAAAATAAGCAGATTTTCCACATGGTATATTGTTAAATTATGGTATTCACATACAAAAAAATATAGCAATTTTTAATCAGGATGGCTTTAAAACAAGATTAGAGGATAGAGCCTCTACTAGAAGTGATGGCTGTAACTCACTTCCAGGGTGAGAGGAAATGTGCTTCTGAATATTACTTGCTGGAGAAAGTGAGTGGAATGGTCCTATTGCAATTCTGCCTTTTTTGTGGGCTTCTCATAGGCGTATTTTTGGCCATAGAATGCTAGATAATGTAAAAGTTTGGTCTGATCCAGCAGATTGATCATATATACTATATTTTAACCCAAGAAAATATGGTTAACTTTGCTAGATTGTAGTTTTTAAAACTTTATTTGATGATTTATTTGATGATATGGTTGAATATCAATTTTTTTAAAGTTAGGAAACTAAAGCCAGTAAAGGCATAATAATCATTTACATTTTTTAGTCATTGCAACAGAGGAACAATGGCAGGACAGCTGTACTCTTTCATACTAATTACCACAAAAATACAAGCATTATAAACCTCATCTGCTTTTCCAACTTTCCCACAATTCAACATAATATAATTTAATAATCATGTCAATAAAACTTTCTCAAGAAATGCAGCCCATAACTGCACTACAACTGCACTGAGAGGGGGGAAGGACTGAAGCAGAATCTCAGATGTTATTCTAGATGATAGAAAGAGGCTTGCAGGTTAAATATATAAGCCACCAGAACCAAGAAGCAGTAAGTAGCATATAAATATTCTAAAAAAATAAAGCTATCAAAGCTGGAATTTATCCAGATATGTGATCATAAATTCCACAAATTATGTATGTGTTTGATGCAAAACACATGCCTAGGGTTCTAGACCTAGAGAGCTATTGATTAAATGGACTGATTTATAAAAAATAAAGCAGCTTCATACTTACTCCAAAATAGCTTCACTGAATAAAAAAAGGATTAGTTTCACAAGAGAAGGGGAAGATTTATCTATAAAACCTGGAAGCAATTTTCTTAAAATGGTCTCCTACAATTGTACATCTCTTACAGTTCTCAGTCAGCTTAAGTATCTTCACTGTATTATTTATTTTATTTATTAAATTCTTATGCTGCCCATCTCACTGATACAGAAACTCTGGGCTGTATACATTATAGTCCTTGCAGTATAGACTATTACAATGTGTTCTGCATTCTTGCTGTTCAGTGTGCTGTTCTTGAAGGCCACCTAGAAGCTATAGTTAGTCCAGAATGAAGCAGCATAAGCAGTGATGGGCCATACAGGGAAAAGCACATATACCATAGCACCTCTGTTCCTTGATTAAACAATGTCCTTCCAGGTGCAATTCCACATGTTGTTTGTCACTTTTAAAGGATGTTTTTCTTCTATGGATGTTGTTATTTTTATGGAATTCTTGTTCTTTTAATTTTGTGAAGATTCCTAGAATAATTTGGAGTTTGTTAGCCTAGAAATTAAATATGTGAACAATTTAATTAATATTATGGGTCTTTTACTTCAACCTCTATGAAGCGTTCCATAGCTTCATAGCAAGAAACTGTATGAATAATGCTAATATATTCTGTTGTAGTCTCTTAATAATAGAAAAAACTCCCTAAATTCATACCTGAGTATATCTTGAAAGGGCTCTTTTTATTTTGATATATGCATAAACAGTACATGCACATTTCATATTTATTATGCTTCCATCCCCACCCCCACACACCTTTTCTCCCCAATGGCTATATATATTTGGCTGCATCTCAAAAGAACTCTCTTTGAGAGGAGAAGCTCAGTGGCAATTGACAAAGAAGCTGGGGACTTTGGCTGGCTTTGCATTGGATTTTTTCCCTTTCAGGTGGCTTTTTCGGCTGGATAATGCAAAACAGTGAGGGAGGCAGAGGAATGGAGCTTCATATTTCCCTCAGCCAGCTGGCTTCTGGGTGGGAAGCTATGTTTGGAAAGGCTGATTTCCAGGAGTCTGTGGTTGCAAAGAACCCAGCTCAGGCTTTGCATTTCTCTTGCAATTGGAATTCCTACCAGCTTTAATCTCGCAGCTAGACAAATCTCAGTCAGTGTAGTATACAATAAAATATCTTCTGTACAGCTAAGGTAGAGCAAAGTGAAGGATCCAAAGATTTTTTTTAACAGATATCATTAGGAAAAGTAAGAGTAAAAGCAAATGGAGAAGTATTAACCAATGTATAGTTAGAATAAGAACAGTTCACAGGTTTTATATGACTATGAAAAAGGAGAGAGGAGAGGAGAATATATTGGGCTGCAATATGCTCCAGCCTAGTTACACAAACTCAAAGCAAAATTATAATCTGTGCAGATGATGTCAACTGTCTTGGATTTTTAACTGAAGCTATGATGTGTTGGAATCTCAATGTTCACAACCCCCAGAAGGATAATAACACATTAGGAGGACACTGCACACTGGAAACAGTTGAGCTACACAATGCAAGATCTTTGCAGTGATAATAGGTTTGATGCTGCTGCAAATTATTTATGAAAAGTCAATCAGTTATTACATATAAACATCTCAAAGAAATATTTATATTGTGTTAAACTAAACAAATTACAAAAAATTCTAAAACAATGAACCAAATCATTTTACAGAATATCACAGTACTGTATGAATGAAAAAATGCCATTAATGTTTGGACTTTTTCCATTTTAGTATTTATCACCTAATATAGGATATGATGTGATTTAATGAAATGGCCTCTATTCAGCAAAAAGCTAAAAATTAAAGAGTGAGGCTTCTGATGATTCTCAGATAGAAGACGAATTTTAAATTATAAAAAACTGGCAAGCTCTTTAAACAAGGGAAATGTCAGAGTGACTTGCAATGTGAGCAAATATTCATATGAAATATTAATTGCTACAATCTGGTGCCATATAAAAGGGAAAAAGCACCACGCAGAAGCATATTAATATATCTGAAATACAACAAATTAGAGCATGAAGTATATATATATATTAATGCAGTATTTCAGTATACTCTGGGGGAAACATTAAAGAAGCTATAAGAAATATACTAAAATATACTAATAGCTATAAGAAAAATACTAAAATCCATACTTTTATTATGCATAATTGTTTTAAATATGCAAACTTCTCCATCAGTTTTCTCCCACGTTCCATCTTAAAGCTCTGACCATGTGAACCTCAGTATCATGTCAGATTTCCCCTCTCTTCTCTCAACAAGTGTTTTGTATTATTTTGCCTATCTGCTCTCATTTCATCTTTTTCACCCACATATTGCCATCTTTGGGCCTGGAAATAGGCACATCAAAATGCTTGCTCTGTACCTGCAGTAAATGTTCCTTTTGCCCTTTGTTGAGTTGCTATTTGTCACACTGCATACCTGCTAACTCATACTAACAACATGTTGAGTTTAGAACACATCCAAACCTTTCACTTCAGCCATTCATTAGAAAATTAGAAATACTATCACCCCCTATCTTGCAAGGACATAAGATACATAATGTCTGTGGGGTGATTCCTGTGCATCCAAATTATGCAAGCATGTCTGCTCAATCCTTCTCATATCAGGAGAGCTCATCCAACCTGGAGAAGCAGTTCCTTAGCTGGTTAAGTGGGCAATTCCTTGTACAGAGCTTCTGCTTTGATTCCTGGAGAAAGGATGATAGTCTAATGAAGTGGCAATTAAAGAGCTGGAGAAGCCAGCCCTTCCCCTTCTGTCTTTGCCTTTGACATCATAGAGTTGGACTGAAAATAAAGCAAGAGATTCCTCCACCCAATGGCTGGAATAAGCTGTTGAGTCATTACATTTTCCTTCAAGCAGTGGAAGACACTGCTGAGATTAGGTTATGTGGATTGGGAATGGGAGGTGAACAAATTGCATTAAGCTAATACTATAATTAAAAACAGAACAGTCAGCAGGCAGAGATTGGTGGAGAAATTGGAACTCTGCAATATTTTAGGGACCTGCAAATTTTCACTGCAGAAACTGTTGTGAGTTGTTTGATGGGAGGAGTGGGGGGAAGAGCTCTGTGTATATTTGCTAGAATTGAAGAGCATATTACCAAACTTTGTAACCTCTAGATGTACTGGACTCAGTTGCTGGCCAGAATCATCAAAAGAGAGTAAGGGAAGAGTAGCATGTAGTGGAAGAAAAGGAAGACAGTCTCTACATTTTGAAATTCTCCAGAATGACTGGTGACCAAATGCCAAGGAAGGGTGGACTCTGTTCTTTAACAAAAAAATAACATGCAGAAGAGTAAAGAAATTCTGCAAGTATCAGGATTCTTCCTTTTCAATATCAGAGATGCAGTGACCCTGTCCATTTTTGCACTGGTCACCACTTTCAACAATCATTTATCAAACTGACTGCTCCTAATTCCTGTGTTAAGGCAATATCAAGCATTATACCAATACAGAAAGTTAGCACCTGAGACATACACATGGAATGGGTTAAAACAGTTTTCAGGAAGTTAGAGAACATCAGATCAGTCTGTTTATAGGCTGTGTCCTGCTTCTCAGACTCAATGGAATTAAGTTTCTCTCCAAGCCAAACAGTGGGTAATGCACAAAACCACATGGCTGAATTCAGCCATGACAATCAGACTTTGGATTCTGTTAGCTTATAGAGCTAGTCCTTCCCATGTCCTACCAAAGTCCATTGCATGCCCAGTACCAAAGTCCACAAGACAGAAAAACCCACCAGTGGTGAAATGTTCTAAAACCACACATCTCTCCCCCTACCTTAATGGTTATGTTGGCTAGGAAATGATGGAGCTAGTCTAACATATCAGGAACTTGCCATGTCGAAGAAGTGTAGACATTTCCTTTTGTATTTTCTATTCCAAGACTATTAAATTATCTCCACCAAAAGTTGCACTTTGTTCTTCTTTCTCCACAAAAAAGGAATCTGTAGTTTTCCTTCATATTGTTTCCAGTTTTGAAAGCTGGGTCCTGAGAAATAGGTTTCCATTTTTAAAATCACTTTCCTGGGCAAGTATCGTCCCATCTGTTGGACATCCCATCTAAATAAAATCTCGTACCTTGATATCTTTATTTCCAAACTACAGTACAGGAACGGTAATGTATATCAATGAATGAAGCTGCTATTAGTCTGTAACTATTCTGTATCACAGAATCTGTCCTGAAACTTCCCTGGAATTCACCATTTTTCCATTTGTTTTTCCTCACTCCCCACCTACAAATTGGACCAAATTTCCTCCTGGAAATTTCTGTTTTGGGACTGTCTACCTGTTTTGCTCTTTATTCCAAGATCCACTCAGGCAAGATCGTTTTTGGCATATAACAAACAAACAGTATTCTTGGCCTCCCATATCTATTCTGCAGTTGCACAACACAGCTAACAAGTCCCAGCTGGCCATTTGGAAAACTTGCTTGGGCTTGTCCCAATCCTCTCTCCAACAAAAAGGAAACACTGGTGGAATCAAAGCCTGTTCTGAAGTGGTCTGCTCTATGCTATCACTTGCTGACATAAATCTCTGCTTTCCTCCGCAGTCACATGGCTTTGAAATGGAAAGCATCCTCTTCCATCTTATGCTTCATTCCGCCTTTGTCCCCACACCTCACTCTCTATTCCAATCCTGCTTCCTATTCCTGCCACGTTTCTTGTCCTTTGCTAGTCCTTAGACTGGATTAGAAAACCAAAGTTAAGCAGACTAATACTACTTTTATTATAAGGTTATCGCAACAAAAGTTTAAAAAACAGGCTTTTTTAAAAAGGATTGGATTTTTTAAGTAGAAGACGTTTCACCT
>JANHZU010001569.1:151330-161408 GCA_032468055.1 Acrochordus granulatus
GGAGAAAAATGGGACAGGCAGCAGCAGTTTGAGGCTCATTATCTCTTTGCTTGCATCAGCAGATTTGATGGGCTTTCCAGCTTCAGCAAGCAGGCAATTCCCCACTTGTGAAGACTCTGGCCCCTTCCTGTCCTCACAAAGAGAATTCCAATAGAGGAATCAGCTCTATTTAGTGCCTGACATGAGTCAGGTCCCAACCAGGCAGCAACAAGGTAGAGGAATCTGTTTATACAGGCCTTGATAAGAGAATTTCCAGCATTTCCTCTGCAGACTTCTCTTTGTTACTGTTGAGTAGACTAACTTTTTGGTAATCCTCTCCAGACAAGGAAAGAACTTGGGATCGCCCACAAATGTTCCTGATAGTTTCTCCTTGCAGTCTCCAAGAGTTTAGAGCTCTGGGAGAAGAGCGAATAGCCATCTTGCTCAAACCATAGTCAACGCCTTCGAAAGAACACAAGGTTTGCATACTTCCTTTTCTAGTATTTTGAGAAATTGCTCATTAACTGCCTTTCAATATTAGGACATGTTTCACAGCACCAGATAAGTTTCCTTCAATCCTTAGTGAAAGAAGTTTTAAATACAAGGTTAGGTTTTTTTTTCTGGAATGAACACCAAAAGGCTGGTTAAAACTTTGATGTTAGAAAGTTGAAAACAGAGTAAGCGGCCAGATAAATTTGAAATACAATTTTGGAATTAATTATAAAGCATCCTTTTCGCAGAAAAATGCTTTTTTAAAAAAAAAACAACTAAAACTTTTTAACTGTTTGTTTTACTACACACTGCCCAGAGTTATATTTGTGACATGGGCAGCTATACGCTGTAAATTTAATAAATAAATAGAGTCAAGAGGTTGCAATTATAATTAAAGAGAGATGCTGTTTTTGTATAACTAAGGGTGGGTCAAATATAAATTAGGGTTTCTACTAGATCTCTGTAGGATTTGGAAGATATCAGATAAGGTATTGATCTCAATTATTTTTCAGTGGGAACAAAATGCCTATTTGCTTCTCCTGTAATTAGAGCATAATATTCCTCATTTGCACTAACTCAGATACAGATTTGTATTTTATATGCAGATCATTCAGGATTTAGTTCATGGAATACAGAAGCCAATTAGCTTTATCTGTTAAACCACTGCAGTACTTTTTATTTTATCTGGTTGATGGACCTTGGTTTTTTAAAAACAAAAAAGATCTCATAAAAGTGAATTCTGCCCATGGATGTTCTAAGATTTCCATGGCAATGGTTCAAAAGTTAAATTGTACCACATATTTTTCCATGGTTTGGAATGGAAGTGTTTTTTGACCCTGACTGGAAACAAAATTTATAGCTGGAAGCAGAAATTAAAGGCTTCTGAAAAGCATGGTTTAAAGGAAGATATGCAGTTATACTACTGGATTAGAGAATGAAGCCTGATTAAAGCAATATTTCAAATGGCAAATGAATCACAAAATTTAAACTGACTGACTCTACTTTATTTAGTAGCTTCTGTATTTGTCTTTCTTCTATGCCATTTCTCTAAGAAAGCAGGCTGGAATCACCAAGCAAACTGTCACACTTTCACACCCAAGGTCACATGTATTTTTCAAAAACTGCTTGTGAAGTTCATGAGATAAAGCTAGCCATATTTGAATTTTAGACCACTTTTTCAGATAATGTATTTATATATTTATCGTATCTAAATCCTGCTTTCTCTCAGTAAAACCAGGCTCCTATAATTAACTATGAAAGACAACATCAGCAATAAACTCTGGCAATTACAAAATAGAGTTCTCCATAAAATGTAAAATCCATAAGCAACAATAGAAAATAATACAAAATCAATAAAACAAACAGATGAGGTATAAAAATAAATGCTTATTCTGTTCTTGGAGAGAAGAACCACTCTGCATTTCAAGGGAAAGAGAACTCCACCAAGAAGAACCCTTACCCTTAAATATTCCAACAGATCTTCCTTCAGGGTAGACCCCATAATAATTTTTGAGGAAGGTTGGAGTTCCTGATTTGTAACATGGAGAAAGTAGTTTCAAATAGACAGGACTAAATCCATTTATGGTTTGATATCTTTAAAAAGGTATCTTGAATCTGGAAATTGAAGGCAATCTGTGTAGGACTAACAAAATATTTTCTTTTTTTCTTACTATTTACAAAATTTATTTTTTTTAAATCTGTAGTGTTTTCTTTATGTATGTGTGTCTCACTCTGTGTGTACATATATATATGTGGGAGGGACTACTGAACTGACTACTACAATATGTGGCTTTCTTATGACACAGATTAGCTCTTCTGATGTCTAGTCTCTGCTTTCCTATCTACCACCATTTTCCATCACTTTTCATTTACTGGTTTATTTTGTCCTTAATAGAGATCAGATTGTTTATGCATCTGTAGTGGACTGTGATTCCTGAAGGTTTATGTGATCATAAATTTATAAGTCTTTAAGGTAGGAAGACTCTGATGTTTATGCACATTGACATGAATTATTACATCAATAATAATCAAAGGCTCATAAGCCATTATTCTTGCTCCAACTATGGTTGCCAGCATGTGGAAAAACCGCAGATTCTGAACATCCATTTAGAATGCTACCCTAATGTCTCATGTGATAAAAGCTGAAGGGAGTGGTAAGGGAGGAGGAGGTCACTAAAGTACTGACTCTCAGAATTCAAAATCCTGTATGAGATATGGCAGTCTAGAACTCAAACAGTACATGGCTTCCAAACTCCTCTTTCGCAGATCCTGGAGCTCCTATAAAAATATGTTGAAAATTTTGATTACATTTATAGATCAGAGTAACTTGGATTGCTTAGTTTAGGCTAAATAGCCTTTGAGTTTGTTGGGCTTAGCTGAAACCTCATTTCAGCCAAATTTTAAGGGTGTGTATTTTCTCAGCACACCTCACTAAGTCTGGTATGGATCACAACAGGATGATCGAGGGAACCAAGAGCTGCCTCAAATACAGCTCTCTTTCAGTCAGGGGGCTTAAGCACCTTCCTAAAAGGAAAAAAAGGCTCGAACTTCTAGGACTCTAGCATAGGAAAAAAAGGTTATGAAAAGGGACATTATTAAGATATATAAAATCATGCACAGCAAGGAGAAAGTAAACTTGAAAAAAATTGTCCATCTCTCAGAGCATTAGGAATAGGGATCATCCAATGAATCTGTGAAATTAATGACCGGAAAAAAACATGGTAATGGCCATGATGTTGCATGGATTTAAATAAAGATTAGATAAATTAATGGAAGAATGAATGGTATATCAAAGATTATTGATTTTAAAGTTACCTCTCGGTTGGAGGAAGTATGCCTCCAAAATAGCTGCAGGGGAACAAATGGCAAAGAGGATTAAAGCTTCATCTCCTGGATGTGAGGATTACAGAGCATCTAATTGCTCATGATGAAAAAAAATTGCCACCCACGAGCTTCTTGCAGAAGAGAAGGCCGAAGACAGGGCGACAAAAATCCCAAGCTGAGTCCTTGAGGGGGAGGGGATGAACCGGCACCCCCTCCAAGGCGGCTGGGGCCTCTCCTTTCTCCAATGAAACATTGACCATTGCAAGGCCCGAGTTCTTTGCCGGGCCTTACTAAGCGGGGCACGGAACAAGCTCAAAGTGGCAGACTGGCGTCTTCAAGGGCATTTTTATTCCCATGGTTACAAAAGGAGCATTCCACGTCTGAATTAGAAATGGACTTTTGTGGTACAAATTCGGAGCCTTAGCGAGTGCTGTAATTCTGCGTGGCTGTGTTGTTGCACGACACGTTTACCCTTGATTAATTTAAGCGCGATTTACTCAATTAACCTAATTTCCATGGTTCCCCGTACGCCCGGAAAACCATAAGTTAATCACGCGGTTGGCTTCACACGACCCTCCGAAACGTGACTCGCTGGCGGGTGTCAGACGAACGCACGGCGTCCTCCGCCATTGGCTCGGGCGGATCTCGCGCTCTACCGCCAAGCAAGGGCCATCTGGCGGCGCCGAGTCCTCCGCCTCTCTAGAGGCCACTGCCGGGTCGGCCGCCAGAGACCGCCGGATCAGCGGCTCCGCCCGGCCGGGGAGCTGCGGCTGGCCCCTCCCACCGCCGCTGCGAGCGTCTGAAGCGAGGCGAGCCAGAGCCGGCGGCGCTAGCGGCAAGACCGGGCCGTTCCGGGACAACAAAGGCGCCGCGCCGGGCCTGGCTGCGCTGAGGGTCGGGCCGAGAGTCAGGGCGGGATGCTGGCGCTCTTCACGAAGCTGCTGGACTGGTTCCGGGCGCTCTTCTGGAAGGAGGAGATGGAGCTCACCCTGGTGGGGCTGCAGTACTCGGGCAAGACCACCTTCGTCAACGTGATCGCGGTAAGATGCCGGGCCACGAGCGCCGCGGCGCGCCCTGCGGGGCGCCGCTGAGCATCCCCCGGCCGGTGCCCTCCGGCCGTGCGCGGCTGTACGGGACGGCGACTCCCGGGCTCGCCAGTCAGGCCTGCGGCGCGCTGGCTCGGGGCCGGGGCGGGGGCCGGGAGCGCTCCGCGCTGGGCGCCGCCGCCCTCCCGCTCCCGGGCATCTCTGCGCCTCGGCGGGACGGAGGCCTTCCTCCCCCGACCAGGGGAGGGGACGTGCCCCGTCAGGTCGTGCTCGCGCGAGACAAGCGACCCACCCTCTTTAGGAAGGGGCGCCGCTGCTTCCCTCTCCTCTTCGCAGCGGTGCAACCCTCCCTCTCCTCTCTCTGCAAACGGGGGGCTGCTCTGCCCCTCCGGAATACCCTGGAAGCGGCGTATTCAACGTGAGCGGAGCCTTTCGGGTCACGTTACCCACCGGCCCGCCCGCCGCTCGTGATCGCATATATTGGCGATGATCCTGACGCCCTTTTTCTCTTAAAAAATGAAAATTTTGTTGCATTTGGTTTTCAAACCACCCTCATAGCCCCGACACTCGGTTCTGGGTGTCCCCATGCATCTGAGCTATCTGATCGTCTTCTGCTTTTGTGGTGTGGAAATGTGCGTCGGGGCAGGTTGAGTGGGCCCCTTGGGGTGGGGCAGAGCATGCTGTTTCATCTTCCGTGATTGATGGGTAATTTTATCTCCATCTTTTCAAATCAATAAGTCATTTAACAGTGTGTATGTGCATGCATATTTCTGGGAGTGAGCTTTTATTTTAAACAAAATTAACATCACAGTAGGATTTTCTGTTGGAATATCTAGGAGGAATACATTTTAAGAAGCTGCCTTGAGGAAAGATAAGTTGACAGCTGCAGAAAATATCCCAG
The DNA here is from genome assembly GCA_032468055.1 of Acrochordus granulatus. NCBI lineage: Eukaryota > Metazoa > Chordata > Lepidosauria > Squamata > Acrochordidae > Acrochordus > Acrochordus granulatus. The sequence goes on from JANHZU010001569.1 coordinate 156,572, forward strand.
ATGCAAAGCTGTGGTTTACTCTGCCTTGCATTTCCTCCGCTCACCTCCCTTCTGTGCATGTGCACTAATGGCTTCAAAGTATGTGTTTATGGAAAGGGCCAAGGAAGGCATTAGAGAGCATGTGGGATAGAGAACATTGACTATTGGAATACTGATAGCAGTCCAAAGCTTTCTGTCCCCAGAGCCTCACACATCGCTGGCCTACATATTGACTTGAGTACCATTGGAAACTGAACTTCTTTGATCTTATCCTCTTCCTGGGAAGAAGACTGAAACATGGATTAGGCCTGATTCATGGGTGGCAGCTTCTCTGAATACTGAGCATTTTTGTTGGTAGAAGACAGAAGATAGTAGACACGAAGATTGCACTGCCCTATTATCTCTCCTCATTACTGTAGTTTTGGAGCCATTTTAAGATACAGTAGACAGGACGAGCTCAGAGTGTTTCTTTGTCAAAAGAAACCACATGATTGCATTTTTGTGCTTTCCGGCAGACTATTTTAATTTACAGTATATTGTCAATTTATTGTAGCTAGTGCTTGAAATTTAATATGTTTCTAAATTAAAAGTTACATTTTCAGATATTTGACTCTGAATAAGATCTACGATTTATGCTAAATGGAATTCTCTCTTTTGTAACTAATGTATTTGGCTATGGGCCTCTTAGAGGAGAATTTATAGCTACTGATACATAATCCCTCATTAATGTTCTTTCTTGTTTTCTGAATACTGGCGATCTGAGTGTGTAAATTGATAATATGTAAATAAGAAATTCTGTGAAACATGTTACTTGAAAATGAAGTGCTTTGTTACTGCTCACTGATTCAGCACTGGCTGCAGAACAGACCATGGATGAGGCAAATTTGTGAAGGACCCCGCCACTCTTTGCTTTGAAGACAGAAACTTGCATTTGCATTTTCTAATATGTTTGTTATTAATTTTCCTTCCTATACTACCCACGGCCTTTAAAAGTTATATTTTCTTTTAACTTAGTTGTGATTATTGGTGGCTTCATGAGTATGTCCATGTTCATTTCTCAATAATCATATGGAAGCAGCTTGCCATTACTTTATTGAGTTTGGATAATGAGTTTTTATTATCCAATCTAGCCTGAAGCTCTGGGATTTTCTGATAGTGTGTCATCCAGTATTTTTGACATGAAATTGGATACATAAATGCTATCAAGTTGCTATCTTACCTTAAGATAGCTAAAGATATGCTATCTTACCTTAAGATAGCTAAAGATATGCTATCTTACCTTAAGATAGCTAAAATAACCATCCCCTTTTATCTCTAAGGTAATGATGAGATAGACATAGAAGGTCCTCAACTTACAACCATCATTTATGACCATTCAGAGTTATTACTCATTCAGAATGAGTGCTTTACAGCCTGTAGAGCACTTCTAGCCATCATAAAACATCACACATATCCCAAAGACATTTTTGGCACATGGCAATTGGGTCACCTTTGTGGCTGGTTTCATCATCTTCCTGTTATGTGACCATGATTTGTAATGTTTTTGATGGTTTCTGCCCAAAAACACCCATTTGGAAGAATGTGTTTCTTCACAATCACACCGTTTGCTTAATGACCCTGTGGTTCACTTAACATGGTGATTCACTAACCAACCACCCTGTCTAATAACATGGGTGTCTTGACTTACAGCTGCAACAACTTACAGTATCCAGTCCCTATTGTGATAAGTCAAGGATTGCCTGTAATGATTATTCTCAGTGTCACCAAGTGAGTTTCTTTGCCCAGCAGCAGCTTGAATTAAATGTAAGAAAGCATATTTCCAGACCTTGTCTGAAAATATTTGAGTGAAGTGTTTTACTCTCAAGACAAATCCTTTCTAACCCATTCCTGTAACTTATCAATTCTTAACATTTTCCTCTGTTATCGAAGTTATTATTATATCCATAAAAATGTGAAATCACAGCTTCCAGTTCTTTAGCTGGTATTGGCCCTCATATCCATCAAGTTCTTCCCAAAAACCTAGAATGTTGTAATATGTCGGTGTAATATATGTGCAGATCCAACCAGGGAGGCCTTTTGTAATTGACAGATGGAAATTTTATCTGCATATTTTTAAGTGCCATCAAGATTTTTTTGGTGTTGCACCCAGTGTATCAATAACCACTGGGACCATCATGGCTAGTTTATGTCATAATCTTTTAAATCAGATCTTGATACTTTATGATCTTCTGCAGTTCTTTGTCTTCTACTAAACCTGATATTGCCACATCCATTATTCTTCTCTTCAACCACAGTTAAATTTAGTCTGTTAATGAGCCAAGACTCTTATCAGTTTGTATTTGGAAATCCTGCTATATTTTAACCTTCTCATTTTCAACTACTTTTTCAATTATAAGTTCCCACCACTTTTTCATTACTGGCACAATGTAACTTTTATAGATGCACCAGTCAATCATTTTTGTGACTGTATTGTTCTTTATAATCAGTTTGTATTATTTTCTTATACCAGCTAGGTTTATGATCTACTGTTTCTTCTTCCTCTTTGCACAATCTGCACTTTGAATCATTTGATGATTTTTCAATTCTGCCCTATTTTATCCCACTTTTTAAATATATATATAATTCAAGACAGTGAACATATTTAACACTCCTGCCTCCCACTACCTCATAACAACAACCCTGTGAGATAGGTTAGGCTGTGAAAGAGTGACAGTCTTTAAGCTTACTGGCAAGATCTCTTTAATATATTGACTAGAACACCTGCTATACATCATTTTATCATTTGTTAAATATGTGACTATCACTAATATGATTGGAATGCATATCCAGTTGTCTTTAGAAATCTGATGTGGATGTGATGTGAAATGTCATGTCTTTGGAAGAGGGAACTTGCTGAGGCCACATGTGAAAGTGTGGCTTGAGAAATCCTTGATTCAAGGCATGCTTCCATTAATGTATTTAATAGACTGTCTTAGACACATTAGTCTATCTACATCTCCCCCCCATATTACACCAATGTTATGACACTGACGCTTCTTACAGGTTTATTGTAGAAATTATAAAGAGAATGCATACAAAATACTAAAAATATTTAGTATTTGTTGTTCAAGACTTTTCCTCCTTATGTAGCAGCTTTTCGCATTGCATAACATGGAAATAGTAGTATTAATTTCTGTTAAAGTTATTACTATTATTAATGGCTTTTCAAGCAAACCAGGACACATTTGCATCTTATAGAAGCATGATTTTTTTGTAATATCTATTGGCCATTAGAACTGCCATCTTGCAAATCAGGATTTGACCATCTTTGGACACATACTCTCTTGAAGTATTTTCCATTAGTAGTCGACACTTGAGAACTGCAGACTCTTAAATGATACTGCACAGAATTTTCCTCTCAACGTAATTACTTTATATCCTTAATAAAGGAGGAAAAAGCTATGTAGATCATCCAAATGAACACTTTTGAAAAAAAGAAAGTTATTTCTGAGAATATTTGATTTTTACTCGGAAATGTAACTGAAAGGTTATTGTTTATTGAACATAATGATTTTTGTGGCTGGAAAACAGTCTTTGTTCTGGGTATTGTAGAGTTTTTTGTTGAAAAAAGTTATAAGTAAAACAGAATTTTGTATAGAATTATAAAATGTTAATTATGATATCGTTAGTACCGTATCTATAAGTGATTTTAAGCAGATATGGTGTATCTTTTAAAAAATAGCAAATAAACAATTTCTGTAAATTAATTTTCATTCTCAGCAAGAGGTTTTGCTCTAAACATCTGATGTCATTGTGTTTGCACTCTGTTTGTTCAAAGTTTTCCAGAAAACAGATTGGACACGTCTTGCATATCTGATAAGCAGAGAGCTTATTCTGCTAGGTGAAATAAAAATACAAATTTTAGGTAACTGCACTTGATTTCTAGGCACAGTCATAGCACAGAGACACATCTGGATGCAGCAATGTAAAAAAATGTTCTTTTTTCCTTCCTCTTGTAAAGCAATGCATCCCTTTTGATCTAGGACAGGGCAGGAGTCTGACAAATGCAAGGCAGCATTCTACAACCATCCCAACTTAAAATTTACAACCATCATAATTTAAAACTATAATGGCCATGCTCCATTATGGTTGTAAATCGAGGACTACCTGTATATGTGAAGGTAGAGACCCTTTGAGCTTCTTTCTAACTGCCTTCTTGTGATTCAGCAAATGGGATCTTAAGGGAGACCTTGTAAGTGGTCTTCTGTGTCTATTGAAGCTTTTTTGGGATGGGAACCAACTCTTAAAAGTGGAAATTTCCACTCTCAATTTGTCAGGAGCCTGACAAATGTAAAGCAGCATCACATAGGCCTTGTGCAGTAACGTCCAAAATAGCATACAGTAGTTAGAAGCTTTTGGTGAAAAGTAGATGGTGAAGGTTGTTGTATTATAACCACTCATTTTGGCTATTTCTGACAAATATGTATAACAACATATTGTATTTATTACATTTATATCCTGCCTTCCTTCCAGAGTACCAGGGGTAGAGTGATACGCAAATTCAAATAACTATTTTTTTTAACTTTATCCTCATAATCCATTGAGGTAAATTAGACTGAGGAACAGTGACTGGCCTGATGTGTGGTAGAATAACTCCGACTTTTTAGAATTTTCACTACATCCCCTGCAAGCTGAAAACTGATCTTTGGAGGAAGTCAAATCCTCTGTGCTAATTTTAATGACCTTTTGTAGTGTTCAAGTCTGAGAACCAAGGAGTAATTTTAAGTTCCTATACTTCTAAACCCCCCAGTGAGGCACCACCTTGCTGTGGTTGCGGGGCTTGTGTGCTCTAATGAAGATGAGAGCTCTGCCAGAGGTT
>JANHZU010001569.1:179563-189745 GCA_032468055.1 Acrochordus granulatus
CAAATGTACTTGAAATTAGTAGAGAAAATATTATCAGATGCATGATTTGGAGATGGGATGGTAATGATTAAATTGTGTAATAGTATTTCAGTGAAGTTATTAAATGAGTTTGCAAATCACTTGGAGAATGCTATATTGAAAAAATAGTGTGGTTTATAGATAATACGTTGGAGGTCTTTTTAGCCAGAAAAGTAGATAGCAATAAATAGGACTGAATCAGTTTCTCTTCTAGGATAAAACACTATCCCATGAGTCCATATCATGAAGGTGGTGTTGATGAATCTCAGAAAGAGTAAAATGTTTTGGGGATAAGAGCATAGAAAACATTGGTCTGTATTAGCCATAAATGTATTGTCTATGGTACCATTAAGAAAATTCAAGTTGCTTCAGAACTGAAATAATTGGAAAAGAGTATATTGGCAAAACATGTTGGATACCACATGGTTTGGAGCAATGAGAAAGCATATTGTTTGAATACTAATAATAGGATTTCTGGCTATGTAGCTCCTTCCTTTGATTCTGTGCTCCATTGTTATCCACATTAACATCTTTTATTGAGAAAGTTACTATCCCTGAATACTTCTGGAAATGAAAGCACTATGAATCCATATTGGGTCATAATGCAAATTGCTTAAAGAACACAATGTAGATAAGTTTACTCTTAGAGTTTTTCACTCTCTGTGCCACATGGTGGCACCATAGACAGGCAAGTATTTTTCATTTCTCCTTTTTCTGGAATTGGCTGAAAAATATTGTTAGCAGAGTCCATGTACTTCAAGAATTTTTGTTTGTTTGTATCCCGCCTTTATTATTTTTAAAAATAACTCAAGGTGATGAACATAGACTGCACACCTTCCTCTTCATATTTTTCCCACAACAGCCATGGGAGGTAAGTTGGGCTGAAAGAGAGTGACTGAGCCAAGGTCATCCATCTGGCTTTCATGGCTAAAGCAGGACTAGAACTCACAGCCTCCTTATTGTACCTTGGAGTCTTAACCACTAGACCAACTACCAAACTATAGTTTTAATCATCATCTTTTTTGCTGAAATAAGGACAAAACTCAAAAAGCAAGGACTCATTCAAAGTAGGCTGCTAAAAAACATAGAAGGGAATGAGGAGAGAGGAAGAAATCTCTCCTTGGCCCAGTTTTGTCTGTGAAACTAAAAAAAGGACCCTGCTACCATAATTAGGGTACACTTTCCTTATAGGATTATGACTATGAGAACTTTTTTCAGCATCCTGCAATAACATACTAATATTTTCCCATAAAGGTGGTGTAAGCTAAGATGATTGTATCCACTGGAGCCCATAATCTTATGCAGTCCATGCTAGGCAAGTAAAACATTGGAATCACCAAATATTCTCTACTTTTTTTTCTCTTTGCAAGTGAGGTTGAGCAGGGAATGATGGGCACCATTGTGTGCCAGTGCCATTAGTATTTTCAGACAGCAATATCAAACATTTCTCCAATACATTTTAATCAGATATGACCATCAGGGCTAATTCAGGCAATCTGTTCCATATGTGTACAATAATGAGGTTGTATCTTTTAACTATGCCAACAATATGCATCTTTCTCACGTGTCTCTCTGGAACACATTACCAGTTGGAATTAATCTTTAACGTTTAGGAGGTTTCCTATTGTTACCGATTTGATTTTAGTAACAGAAAGCTATTATGCCTGTTTTTATTATTTATGTTTCGTTGTATTTTATTCTAGAAATCAAGTTAAAATGGTTTTTATTTTTAAAGGTGGTTTGTTTGTGAAACTAAAAAAAGGACCCTGCTACTGTTATTGGGTTACACTTTCCTTATAGGATTATGTTTATGAGAACTTTTTCAGCATCCTGCAATAACAAACTAATATTTTCCCATAAAGGTGTATAAACTAAGATGATTGTATCCACTGGAGTCCATAATCTTATTCAGTCCTTGTATAATACTTGTTATGGAGTCTGTATGCATAATACTTGACCTTACATGCCTAAATCAGATTCGCTGTGGAATAACACTCCTGAAGTTTTAGTAAACCCAGAGTAGATAGAGAAGATAAGTGAGAAGGCACCATCTCGTTGAATAGTGGGTCATCATTCAAAAGAAAAAGTTCTGAATTCATTCTCTTGTCATTATTTATGAAAGTACAGGTTGCTGGGACACATTTTATCACTCTTCTTTGTCTGGAGATTATCCTTTTGTGTGAATTGTCCTTTTTGTGCAGTCTTTTTTCTAAGACTTCTGATCTTTCGTGCTTTTATTTCTCTTTCAGGAACTTGTCTGCCATCCAGGACCGAGAAATCTGTTGCTATTCAATCTCTTGCAAAGAAAAGGACAACATTGGTAAGCTGGAAAGGAAAAGGTTGGAAAAGACTAAAAAGTCAGGATTTCTAAGAACTTGAATGATATTGATGAGGGTTGAATATGCAGCAAAACCTAAGGGTCCCTTTGAAGAGAGACCCAGTTACTGGATTTGCCCATAGTGTGGACAGGTTCAGCCAAATCAGCTGAGCTCTGTAAGCAGTTTTATGAGGTCCTATAGGCTTTTGAGATTTCTATTTGTTTCATAATGGAAGAGAGAAGAGTCATATGACTCTCCCTTTGCACTCAATCAATTCTAGTGGGTTGCAAGACTGAATTAGCCAGGTTTTGAGAAAAGATCTGCCTTTTAGCTGGGCAAGACATCTACATATTTCATTTTACCTCCAGGTAAGCAGCAGAAAGTTTAGCATATTTTCCTTTCTTCTTGATGGTCATCCATTATTACCTTCTCTTTGACAGACATCACCCTACAGTGGCTTATTCAGCATTCAAAGTCCCGACGAAGCTGAGAGCTGTTTGTCCAGGTTTTGGACCGGGAAGATGCGATTGTAAAAGCCAGGCACACCTCCTTTTTTCTCTTTCCCCATCTCTTGCTCTTTCCATTCCTCTTGCCCACCTCTTTTTCCCTAGATGGATATTTTTAGGGGACACCAGAATCCTCTTCTGCTGAGATGGAACTCCTGTTTTTATTATAAAGAAACTGTCTGCCCCCTCCTCTCTTTTGCTCCTTACTCTGATTTTGGCACTGTTCTGTTGTCGTCAGTGTGTGTACAGTATATATATATATATAAATATATGTATATATATTTTAATTTTTTAATTTAAGCAATTATACTGTTACTAAATGGGGCCTGTCAGCTGTCAAGGGGGCAGCAGTTAATTTAAGCAGTTAAAGGGATGGGGTGGGAAAGTAACACTTTCAGTATTGGGGATGTCACAAACAGCAAAAGAACAAGTGGGAACTTGCTGGGTATAGAACATAATTTTGGATGAAAAAATTCTCCCTGCAAGATAACTCTTTCTTTCCATCTTTAGCACCTCTTTTCTCCTTCTGTGTATGGCATGATTGTGGGCGGGGGATATCCTCAGGAGTGCCTCCTAGAGCAGTATTCGCATTTAATCATCTGGTGCAAGACTTTAGGAAAGAGCCAATGCAGATTTTTTTTTCCTTTGCTACTAAATCCTTGGAAGCCGTGGCCAATTTGATTGTTTCCCAGCAGGCAGGAGGTGTAGCCCTTCAATCTGAGTTTTAACTCTCATTCAACCAGCACTTGAAGTTACAGAATACCATCTCTTGCTGCCGCTGTGTTTTAGAACTATTCTTGATATATGCTGGATGTGCTCCCTCTCTTTGAAAACCTTAAGGCAACTTTCTTTGCAAGGATTAGGAAATTTCCCTTCATGGAAGCAGGCAGTGCATGTGTACATCCTGTGACTATGCAGATGACCTAGAATTTTGGTGTATTGCCAAAGTGATTAGATCTGGGTTGCCAGCTTTCAGAGAGCCCATAGTATTAGGCTGTTCCCTCTCACAGACCTTTGTGGATTGTTGAGGAACAGTGACTAATGGAAAGGTTCCTTTCAAAGCTCTTTGAACAAGACAGAATTCATAGGATGGTTCACTCAAAGGATAGATCTCATTGTGAATTCCAGAGTAGAGAAGGTATGTAGAAGAATTTGTCTTTTATCCAAAGCTCAGAATGAAGCATTGGGAGCCAGGACTTTTTCTCAGCTTTCTTTTGGGTTAAGTCCCTCCTCCCTCCTCTTTCCACCAAGGCATTTTGCTTTTTCAAACTTAGGGGCAAGGTTTTAGGAAAATTGAATAGAACAGGGAATTTCATTCTATGAATTTCGTGTGAAAAAAACCCTGGATTATAGCATGCATGGGTTTCAGACAAAAAGAAAAGATAGGGAATTCCTGCTAAGGGAAGTCAGAATAGGTTACTGTTCCTTCCTGTCAACTCACTCTAAGACTTAAAACAGCTATAAAAAGGCCCAAGAAAGGAAGTTATGGAAAATATTTAAGGATGTGGTAGGCTAATACTGTTACTTGTAAAGATAGTTGATACTTGCCATTATGGTGGGTGGTTATATCTTTCCCTGCCCCATATAAGTTATGAACAAAATGTACAACTGCAGGGCCCATCCTGCCCTGAGCTGCTTCCCTCGAGGGAGGGTGCTTTCTAATTGCATTTTTTTTCTCTTCTCTTCATTTTCACAGAACTGCACAAGGAAGTATTTTATTTTTTTTAATTTAATCAATTGTACAGTGTCATTCCTTTTTAAAAATACATTTTTGGCTCATACTTTGACCTTCTCTGGGAAACAAATCTTGTAACAGTACTTTTTTTGGCTCAAAATAACAATAAATTAACAATTTTATGTTGTTGGTGGTTGCACTGTTACCTTTTTTCCCTCAAGTGAAGTGGTTTGTCCATACTTTGTTTTCCATGCTGCGTCTGAAGATTTGATTCTTCTGAGGGTTTTTTCCTATTGTGGAAAAACAAAAACAGCAACAACCCTCCATTGCCTTGAAAACAGAGACTACAGTAAAAAATAAAGGAGTTTCTTCTTTAGGTGCTGCAAATTTTGTTCTAGAAAGGTTAGGAAGGAACCAACCAAAATGTCTCCCAGTATCATTATTCTGGTAAAGATCTGAAGCTCTTCTTTTCGGGATTGCTTCAGTGAGATTTCTTCAACAGCATATTCTTCAGGTATAACAGACTGCAATTCCATTATACTCAGCCAACATTTTAACTGACTGTTATGGAAATATTGGTCCAATAAGGAGAATAAGTGTTAAGAAACAGATGTTTAGCAGACACAGCAAGAGGATATTTCAGGCAATCAATAAATGGCTACTTGCTTGGAGATGAGGCACTGCTATTGTCTTGGCTATACTGCATTTTGCCAAAAAAGGTGTTTGTGTTCCATTAGACAACACAGTAGTATATCTTCATTTCTGGAATACGAGTTAACTTTTCTCTTATACCACACTGACTTGAACACACTAATAAAATTCAGTATTTTGACCATAATTTAAGAATACTTTCTTATTTTCTTTTAATTTCTGATCCATGATAACTTCAGCATTACTTTAGAATCTGGTTCAGGATCAAGCCAAGGAGCTTGATCATTCTTTTTCATTTTTAGATGGATTGAAAAAATCTTCCGGATGGAAGGTGAAACGTCTCCAATAACATCTTGTAATTAAAGTCCAGTTGCCTTTTTAAGAAACTTTGCAAATGTTTGCAATTTTTACTACTTATGACCTGGATTAATGAGAATATTCATAGACAAGCCAGGAGCTATATTTATAATTAATTGAATGTCTCTGGAATACAAACAGGAATCGTCTGAGAAACTGCTAAACTAGTGTGGCCAGGACATTACAGGAATTCTTGCATAAAATGTCTGGAAGACTTGGATTGCCCATACCCTAGCCCATTTTTTTTTTCTAACATGATGCTTTCCAATTGTTTTGGACTTATGTAGATCCTCTGTTAGAATGATTGGCATATTAAGTCTTGGGTCATAAGTAAATTTTGATTTGAGCATAATTTGCTGCTTTGAATTTGGATTAGTCCCCAAATCTAGATGGCTAATAGCCACTGAAAATCCCAATGCATGATGTGTTTGCATTTTTAAATTAAACTTCCAAGGAATCTTCAAATTGGCTTGTGTTGTTGAGGAACCTCCTATAGCTTGCCATGGAATCCCTGCTTTCCACAATGGATAGTGGAATGCATTTGATCATAAACTCTGTCCATATTGTAGTCAGAATTCACTGCCTCCTCACATCAACGATGAATATTCTGGCTCATGTCCTTCCCTACAGCTCCATTCTTGCACAATTGTGCATCACAAAATTTTGGTATAACCTGTCATTGATGAATTGTAGGAGTTCCGGTAGAAACAATTCCCTTTCAATGATGGTGCCTTGATTGTGGAACCCTGTTCCCAGTCTTGGTCTTGTTATAATCTTCATCTCCCAGCAACTGCTAATGTTTTCCATAGAGGTTTGTAGTTAAACTACTCTGCTGCTCTTTTCTTACCCTTATGCTGAGTACAGGCTGGGGCAAAATGACAGGACTTGAAATATTCCTAGATCTTGTAAACTATTGGAATTTGATCACTGTTTTTAAATCTGATGTCAGCAACTATGCAAATCATGAAATTGATTTTGCCATCTCATCCTTGTATATTAGGATCACTCCAGATTCTTTTTATTCCAACAGTAGCAAGTTGGAGCAGTTCTGCTAGAAATAGCTACACTGTGCATTTTCATGCTTTGGGGAGGGTGCTGGCTAGATTTGAATGAAGGTTACCCTGACTGGCCTCAATTTCTTTGAAATGTTCAACCCTTTCCTTTCTTGCCCTTCCCCAATTCTGCAATATTCCAGGCAGGCTTAGTTGGTCTCTTTTTTTCCAACCTCCATTCCCCACCCCCAGTGTTCTGACCAACCAGGAGCTGTGACAACAAGCCCAGCATTGTTCTTGCTTGGCCTTTGCTCAGGGGAAGCCAGCAGAGAGAGCATGATATGAATAGCAGCTCCCATCCATTCCGTGTGTACTGTTAGATATTCAAGTCACACTAGTGCTTTGGCTGCACACCCTTCAACCATCCTGGTAGGGCTTGGACCAAGAGTCACGAATCAAGACAGCAGCCTCCTCTTGCTCTGTATCTGTGTCATAATTGTTCAGTCTTGCTTTAATCACTTGAATTTCCAGTACATTATTGGCTTCTATGTTGATAACAAGTATATGTTGGCTTATATGGACATAGTTTCCGACGGTTTTTTTTCCTAAACTGGAAGGGCTGTCATTCCCACCAGCTGTATTAGCCTTGTTGTTGGGGAGATGGGAATTACAGTCCAATATCATCTCCACCACTGTTCTATAAACTGATGCAAATAAAAATGATTGAGTCAAAAAGTGTTTTTCTGATATGGTTGTATTGATGTGACAGCCAATATTTGGAGAAGAGCAGATAATCAAACCATTGCTGTTTTACTCTCTTCTGTGATTTGTGTACAGCTGCTGGTGCAGTTTCATCAATTCTAGCCACATAGAATTTGTTGAAGTGGGTGGAGTGTAAGTGATGTACATAAATAAAATAAATAGCAAATCTATGTGAACAATTTCTTCTTTCCCTCCTATTTTTTTATTCTGAGTGTAAACCAAAGAACAGTGGAATAAATTAATATAGTACAAGGATCTAGAAATTTTTTGAGAATGTAGAAGGCTCATAAAAGGAATACTGGGAAGAAGGGGAATGAAAGTCAGTAGGAGCAAGACAAGTACATGTGCATAAACGAGAGAGAGGATGATGGAAGGATGCAGTTGCAAGGGGTAGAGGTGGGAAAGGTGGATGACTTTAAATACCAAGGGTCAACTGTCCAAAGTAATGGGAAATGTGACAAAGAAGTGAAGAAGTGTGTGCAGGCAGGATGGAGTGGATGGAGAAGAGTGTCAGGAGTGATCTGCGACAGAAAGGTATCTGCAAGAGTGAAAGGGAAGATCTACAGGATGGTAGTGAGACCCACAATGCTGTACAGCCTGGAGACAGTGGCCCTGACAAAAAGACAAGAGGCGGAGCTAGAGGTGGCAGAATTGAAGATGCTCCGATTTTCGTTGAGTGTGACAAAGTTGGACAAGATTAGAAATGAGTATATTAGAGGGACAGCACAGGAGGAAGGCTTGGCGATAAAGTGAGAGGAGCGAGACTTAGATGGTTTGGGCATGTGTTGCAGAAGGATGAAGAATATGTTGGGAAGAGGTTGTTGAGGATGGAGCTACGGGGCAGAAAGAGAAGAGGAAGGCTTAGGAGGAGGAGCATGGATGCTGTGAGAGAGGACATGCAGGAGGTCAGTGTGACTGAGGAGGATGCTGAAGACCGACGAAGATGGAAACAGAAGATTTGCTGTGGCAACCCCTGACGGGAGCAGCCAAAAGAAGAAGGGGGAACCAAGAGGGACCGGATGTTTGTTTATTTTTTAATATTAGCCATGTGTGGTATCTGTGGTTTTGTTTTCTCACAATGTTTGAAACTTCCAGTCTTTCTTGAAACAGGTGTTATAGCTCAGCCAAGAAATATCCATAGTCCAGAGCAAAGGTGCTGCCTCTGTTTCTCAGGAGCAGGAGACTATCATGGTCCAGTTGGCCGAGGAGAGATGATTCCTCAGGAGACAAAAGCATGGCTGCCCCAGGCGTTCTGTTTGCTAATGGGGGCAGCAATCCAAACATCACTTTCTTTGTACATAGACAGAGGCTTTGTCTCCATGGCAGCAGGCCCATGAACGGACTGTGGGTGTCATTCCCTATACAAAGCCCTTACTGATCCCTTGTGGGATCAGTTGCAGCCCATCCCTTAGCAACTGCCTCCCTGTCTCTGGGGCGTTTCTTGCTTTCTTCCAAAGAAAGAGTAGAAGGAGCTTCAACTCTCCACAGAGGAATTAGAACACCCTTGAAAGCAAAGAGCTGCAAGCCAGCAAACACTCCTGAGAAGATGCTTGTTTTATTCTGCAATTATTCTTGACCAGAAACAGACCTGTGGAGCAAGCAGAAGTATTGAGACCTTAATAAAATCTGGACCACTTCCTGCTTGATGAAGGAGTTTGGCTGTTCTGCAAAACACTAACATGGGAATGGAAGGCAGCTCCTTTCCTTGGGATGGAATTTAGATAATGATGCTTTTAATTTTGGTCTCATTCATACATCAGACTAAGCCATATTGTGTTGGTGGTGTAGGGCAGATATTTGGCAGTTGTTTTGCTTTGTAAGATTTATGACTTAGTGGTTTTATTAATTGTTAAGCAAACTCCAGCTTCATGTAAAGTATGAACCCTGTCAATAAATACGGTATATCAACCTAATGCTTAGGGGGAGAGAAGAGAGCATATCCAAAAAAAAAAATTCAGAGAATTGATATCACTCACTGCTTCCTTCATACTTGCTCACAAAATGAAACTGATGCTTTTACCCTTTAGTGTCAAGGATGAATTCCTCTGCTGGGAGAGACAGCACACTTGCTTTATTGGGGCTTGTAGAATTTAACAGAAGAAGAAGAAGAGTAATGCATATGCCTCTGCATATGGTTGGATTTCAATGTTCACAGTCCAAAGTAGTCTGGCTAATGCTGAAAGGAGATGGAGCTCAAAACTGGAATGCCACATGTTGTCTGCTGTCCTTATAGTGCACAACACAGAAATGGTTCTTTTTCTTTAATGTGCTATGTTAAGTATTGTGTACACTGCTGGAGGCTGGTTAGGAAAAAGGTAAAATAATAGAGACTGCACAGCAGCAGATGCCACACCTTTAGGTGTTCCTTATTTATTTGTGGGGCTGCATTTATTGCATTTTTGGAGGGGAATAATGGTTTAGAACAGCTTTTAACAACCTATCAGGAGATGATAGTAATTGTTATGCAGTGTATCTGGAGGGGACCAGATTTTGGAAGACTGGATTAATAGCACCAAGATACAGAGAGGACTAGAAAGTTGCTTGACAGAGACACCTCATATTACTTAAACTTGCTGCTTCTTGCGTTACTTATGCTTCACCTTTTGTCTGTGTTCTGTTAATACTTTTTCATATAGAATCTGTCAATAGGGCATCATGTATGAGCTTAACATAGGTAAGCTTTGCATAACTAAACTACTAAGCATAAACTTCCATGGAGATAAAGCTGATAACTAAGTAATTGTTGTTTTCCGTCCTGTGTATTTGAAGCATTTAGATTACATATAGATCATATTCCCCAGCTGTTTCCAAGTGCAAACAATTAAAATGAGATTCTCATTTTCCAAATCCTTTTCTTATGGTGCTGGTGCACTGAGGGAAAAAGCATAGAGAGATGGCACTAT
>JANHZU010001569.1:200488-210864 GCA_032468055.1 Acrochordus granulatus
TTTCGCTTTACGAGAATTTCGCGCTAAGAGCATTCTTCCGGAACGGATTAATCTCGTCTTGTGAGGCACCACTGTATGTAAAAGAGGCAGGACTTTGATTGCCTGGTCTTGCCAGTCATTTTGGTGTGGAATACCACCGCCCCTGAAAGGCCTCCAGCAAGTGCCTCGAGTTCTTTTCTCTTTTGTTGAATCAGCCTTTTTCTGCTTGGTTTCCAGCCAGGGAAGTCCTGCACAGGTCAGACACTGAAACTTGTCCAGCACATAGCTCCTGCCCATCCAGCAGTGCAAAAGTATGCAATATTGCAATGGGTATCCCTTCAGGGGGAAGCCAGCTGGCAGCAATGAGAGCAGCAAGTCGGCATTGGACTTGCCTGTCTTGGGGGTGGAGTAGGAGCTGTGGAGGATGCCCCAGATGTGAACATCACCAGCCAGCAAGGGAGGCGGGGCTTAGTAATGTATAAAATGTCTAATGCTTGTAAGCCGCCAAGAGTCTTCAGAGATTGGCAGCATAGAAAAGAAAAGAAAAATAAATAACAAACAAATAAATATAGAGGATGGCTTTCAATTAGGCCTAATCATGAGAGCTACTTTTGTGGATTTATCTGCAGTGTATGACACAATTAATCACAGGAAGCTACTCTTGAAATTATATAATATCACATGTGATTTTGCTCAGACTAAATGCATTGAGGCAATATTTGAAAATCAACAAATTTTGTTGATATTCAGGGGAAAAAGAGCCAGTGAAGAGTCCAGCAACATGGTCTTCCACAGGGGGGTGCTTTTGCCCCACTGTTATTCAATATATATATACCAGTGATCAACCTGTTGGTCCTGATACAGTACATTGTCTTTCAGCACTTGCTGATGATTTGGCCCTTACATTCAGGGAACTAACTTCAAGGAGGTGGAAGACAAGCTCACTCTGTCTCTTAAGAATATGTCAGAATGGACTAAAACCTAACCCATCAAAAACTAATGTCTATGCATTCCATCTCAAAAACTGGCAGGACAGACAAAGGCTTGTTATTACCTGGGTGGGGTGAGTCTGGCACATTGTGATATGCCATGTTACCTTGGTGTTACACTGGATCGAACATTAACCTTTAAAAAACATTGTTGCAATTTAAAGCAAAAGATCTCTACCTGTAGTAATCTCCTTAAAAAGCTGGCTGGAATTTCTTGGGTTGCACACCCTACTATTTTACAAATGGGCACATTTGCATGTTATTTGATGGGAGAGTATGCTTACCCTGTCTGGGGCCGGTCTGTGCACATAGGTGGATAGGGCACTTAGTGACGCATGTCGCATCGCCACTGGATGTATATGCTCTACCCCCTTGATAAATTATATATCTTGGCAAGAATATATTATATATATTGGCAAGAATAGCCCTGCTAGATGTTGGCACAAGATGTGGAATATGGAAAGGTGTTATATATGATCTGGCACACCCATTATTTGGCCAAGTAACCCCGACACAAAGATTGAAATCAAGAATGAACTTTTCACATTGCACCGAGGAGATTGTTACTGCACCTCAAACAGAACAATTAAAAAGATGGAACTCTCAAGTAAAACATCTTCATAATTGAATAGAACTGCTTGAAACGCTGCCTGGGAGGTTCAGAGGAGGAGTGGACAGTTTGGAGATGCTTAAACAGATTGAGCACTAGTTTGGCTAGAACTAAAGACAATATGGAAAAATGGGAGTTTCTCCTTGAGGACAAGGATATTTACTACAAATGTGGCACTATCCAAACAACTATCCATTTTCTACAATGCCCCCAGAAGACGACATGCACACAGAACTACTTGCTGGTCGGAAATATCTCTGCCATTAATGTGGCTCGGCATTGGGCTAGAACTATATAAATTTATATTTTTGTTAAAGTTTTAAAACATTTAAATTAAATTAATAATTTCCCTCTTCCTGGTTCCTACATTTCTGACATGAGATGAGATGAGACAAGCCTTCTTCTTGCCTTGACATTCTGCCTCTTTTCTTTCTCTTTGCTCACTTTGTATGCCTCTCTAGACAGAAAGAGCAAGGCAAGCAAAAAGCAACTTAAGTAGAAAATCTTGCTTGCTTGTATCTTTAATGCAGGTAATTGGGCAGGCAGAAATACCAAAGAGGTATCTGGGGTTTAGCTGCAGGCCCAACCATCTCAGCAGGTTTTCATTTAGTGCTGATCTCTACCTAGATTTTATTATAGTTATGTTCACTTTTGGTATGGCAGCCAGCTGACAAGTGCATCGGAGAGGTGGCTAATAAATTTAAATAAATAGATATAAATAACATAAAATGACAAGACTGTGGATGACTGAATTCAATAATCCCATCCTTGCAATCTTTTTAAAGTAATATGGAAAGATTTGGATTTATGGAAGTAAGGCTGTTGCTTCATATGTAGTTAACTGTATCTTTGTAAATCCCCTAGTGCAGAGATGTGAAGAAGAACTGGGAAAAGACCCAGTTTGCCTGATATTTTTTAATTAAGAAAGTACACTGGTTTTAAAATATGTATCCCAATTGCAGAATAATCTAACCTTGCAATAAAATACTCCTTTGTTTCAGAATAATGAAGCTATTCTGAGACTGTTTCTGAGAATATTGTCCAACAATTCTATGGCATTGTTGAAAGAAAATTAAAATGGCCTTTATCCTGCTCCTATTAACAAAGACGCCATGGAAATACATTTCAGCCAAATGAGATTTTCCATGGAAACTTCACATAATTCAAAACACAGCTTCTCCTCTCCTCTCCTCTTCATCCTAGGAGAAGCCCAACTCCTAGGAAAAATTCATGAGGGAAGACATGTTATCTACATGAATGGCAAAGCTGAAGTTTCCCACCACAGCAGGTTTTGTATAGATTTACGATCAGTTGTAAAGCTCACTTCATTCAATATCTCTTTATCTCAATCACCATACCTTATGTAATTAACCATTATTTGATAGGTGGCTATGACATTTACCCCAAATTCCTTCTTACTGGATATTGCTATATAAATATGATAAGGGATGCTGGGAGCTGCAGTTCAACAATATTCTTTACCCTGATTGTATGTCTTTCGAGTATTTCTCATTTACAACTATTTGATCAAGGGAGTTAATAACTCTTGATTAATTCAAAACAGGCTCTGAAATTTAAAGAATTAGAATAGTAACTATTGTTGTGTCCTTAGAAGAAATTCAGCATATAGCTCCGTAATAGCGAAGTCTTTATTTGGTGTCTTTTTGCCAGTTAAAGATAAAATTATCTGGTGAGGGGAGAATAATTTAAGCAGGAACTTCCCTTCACAGTTATATGGTCTTCAGCCAGTTACAAGTTATAATCTTTTACTACGAGACAAAGTTTGACTTGTTCCTTTCTTTACCCTGTGTTCCTGTCTGCCTCCTGTAATTGACAGGTGTACTCTGAGATGCATTGGGCAAAAATGTATCTTTGTCTGGCATTTCATTTCAGAATTCTTAGTCCTCTAATTCTAGAAGAAAGTTTGCTCAGTGTAATTAAATGTGCACAATCTCTAAAGAAGGTTGGCTTGAATCTAGCTTTTGAACTGTCAGATTACAGGATGCCCATATTTGCTAGTTATGGATTCAGCATAAGCTTGAGATACATTTACACATTTTAATTAAGATATTCTCATCTTGAGGAGATTTTAAAATACTACTTGTATAATCTTGATGAGAGAAGTAACTAGTTTTCATTCATTAATGCAGCATCCCCTAACTTGGTGTTCTCTATGTGTTAGTCCTATATATATGAGAGATACCAAGCTGCTGGACATTCTATTAATGGTTGTATCAATAATATAAATTATTAATGTTTGGATCAAAGTTTGCACATGATTGTCTCCTGGATATATAAGGCACAACTTCAAATTTATATCTGTGGGATCAACACAGAAACATTCTTGTCATTCAAATTCTTGGCATAGAAATGAGCATAAATTAGGTGCACAACTGTGCTTGCTTTCATTTTTCCTAAAGACATTTATGTTATCTTCTTTGAAACAGAGATAGTGCTTCTTACATCTCATCAGTCACTCACTTCTCAAGCTTGATGTTAGGGAAGCTTTGCTTATAGAGTATCAGTAAGGCCAAATGAATTGGGATTAAGTCAAACTCAAAACATAAAACTGGCCAATCACAAATAACGTTATCTCTCCATTCTCCAAATGGAAACACAAAATTGCTGATGACACATACCAGAGGTTAGCAGAGGAAACTCTTACCTCCATGAAGGGTACAATGCGACAGGAGATGTTTCCCAGCAGTCTCTTCTTGGTGATCTCATTAAAGATGACCACAGGTAAGCAGAAAAAGAGGATAAGGAAATCCCAGAAAGCAAGACTGGCCAAAATGGAATTCCAGGCACTTTTCATGTAGTAGTTATGCCAGACAATGCACATGACTGAGAGATTCCCAATAATGCCCACAGCAAATACAATGAGGGACAGGAACATGACAGCATAAGCACTATAAGAGCTTTCTGTCACAGGGTAGAGAGGGTTTTGGATCTGAAGATGCTTTCCTAATGCCACAGTTCTATTAATCTGGGGCTCTCTGTCACCATAGACTGCTGGGCTCCTTTGGTGAGGTTCGAAGGGATCAGTGCTGGATGGCACTGGAGGCTTGGTTGGCTGTAAACTAGCTGGATTGGCAAGCTGAGGAAACTCCACTTTGACGCCTGGAACATATTGCTGAACTGACCTGGCATCATCATCCTTTGTTCCTCTAGGCGTCCTTCTCCACCTCAGCTGTTCTTCTGAGAACTGTTGTTCCTCATGGTTGCCAGTCAATCCTGACCTTCTCATCACATCCAGTTCTCCAAGTAATTTCATAAGGACACCTTTGGAGTTGATATGTCTCTTTAAATGACCTTCTCCAGCCTTTGGCTCCATTCTGGAGGGTGCATAATTTTCTTCGATAAATGGGACAGCACTTTCCTTCATCAGGGTTTCCAGCGGCTGCAGAAAACTAAGCAAAAGCATACCTGTCCAAGGGAAAGACATCCTTCTTTCTTCAAAAATGGAGGTAAGCGGAAGAGATGCAAAGAAGGCGGTTCACCGGATGAGTAGAAATGTTACTGCCCTCGATGGGAAAAGGAAAAAGCTTTTCCACTTTGTCTTGTGGTCTTAAACGAGGGCTGGGGGCATGGAAGAGGGTAAATGAGGAGACTGGAGTTTCAGTGCAGCTTGCGCGAAGACAGAGAGACACTTTGGTCTGTCTTGCCAGCTCACTCTGCTGTTTATTCCCTCTGATCTCTGGGCAGAATTTAAAAAAAAAAGTAATTCATTCCAGTCCTCCTTTGTTGGGCCACAGTCCCCCTGGTGGCCGAGCTACAATGCCTACCACCTCCTCTGAAAGGATCAAAACCTCACAGGCCTCCAGCTGGAAAAGAACAGTAGAAAGAAACCACCTGCTTTAGCCATAGACCTTTGTGCAGATGATTGTTTGGTTTTTGTTTTGTATGTTTGTTATTGTGGTAAAGAGAGTTTATTTCAGAAAGAACAAGCAGCAGCCTTTCACTGAAACGTTTCCCTTCGGCCAGACTTGAGATGAATCCATATGGCAACTTTTAAAGTTAATGTATGGGTTTTTATGGAGATCCAAACAAAGTGCTTTGAATAAGGACACAATAGAAGAAATGCTCATGTGACGGTGCAATAAGTTCTCTAGCTGACTGTGAAGGGACAGTTCAGAAAACCAAGCAGACGTCTTGAGATCGTTGGCTGAGTATAGAAACTTTAGAAAAGTTGTCCTTAAAGCACATGTTCCGAGGATACTTACTTTGCTTACACTATTTTTACCCTGTCACTTTTTCACAGTGCTGGACCTTTGGTTTTCCTTGATTCTGCATTCTACCCCTTTCAAAGTAGTGTCATGGTTACGGTTGGACTAGGACTGGGAATGACTCTGGTTCATATCCTGATCCTGTCATGAAGTTCACAGGGTGACTTAGGGTCAATCACTATGTGACAGCTAAGCCAATGCCATTGTGTTGCTATGCAGATAACACTGGAGAAGGAAAGTAGTACATGCTCTGCACTGAGTTGATGGTGGAAAGGTGAGATATAAATCAGCACCACATAAATAAATACCAGCCTCCATCTCTTGGAATTATATGGGTTTCTCTCTCAGCTTTACATATGACAGCATAGCTAAATCATAAAAAATTCAACTGAGATGCCTAATCTGAGCTAAGGAAAGACTGAGATGTAGTAGATGTACTAAGCTGTGACAAGAGCAGCCAATAATTATTATGCAACTGGTCTTAATATCAATATATTTCCTCCTTTCCTTTTAACATTTTGCTTGAAGAAATGTCATCAATGTTCATTAGGCAATATGTTCTTATGCTCTATTTTAAAATAAATTGTATGCTAAACACTTTCCTCCTCTGCTTAAATTGCTTGCTTGTAAAAGGTTGTTCATACGCTGTTTGGACCACACTAAGATCAGTTTTGTCCTTTGTGATCCCCCCCTTTGTGATCCTCTCTGGCAGTTAAACAGTGTATTTTCAGCCCAGCTGTAGTGCAACCAAAAATAATGTGTGAATTTCCAGTTGAATCACTGGAATTCTACCAGCTTGAGGGTGGATTAGTTTTTCCATTAAATTATAGTTCTTGTCATTCCAATTAACATTGCTTTGGTCTGATCTGTAATGTGACACATCTGAAATACAAGAGGTTGGGGAAGATTGCTGCAAATACAATAGACAGACATGGATTTTTTAATTGTCTGTTTCTTCTTACTATGTAGTATACAGAGCAATCCATAGAACCGACTTTTTTCATTTTCATGCTTTTCTTTTGGGAGCCAAAAGATTGCATTGGTTTCAGAGCTCTGGAATTGGCATAATAAGCAATAAATAAATAAAAAAGAGCCTCTCCCGTGTAATCCTTTAATTTCATCAAAAATTTTGGGAAGATGGGTTTAGTCCCTAGATAATGTCTGATTTGTTGGTTGGACCCAGGATATCATAGATGCAATACAAAGCTAGTAAAATGTAATCTTGTCTACATTTTATAAAGTTGGAGATAATTGGTCAGAAGAAAATGACAAGGCAAGAAGAACAAGGATCAAAAGGGTCTGTTTATAGACATTCAAACACAAGACCCAGCATAATGCCTTGCCAGTCATCTTCTTTGCAATGCACATTCTTGAAATGCCAAACCTTATTTAAGGAAATAATACTTTAATTGATTTTATTTAGAATTCTCTGTGATTGTTGCCTTTCCTCATTTTCCTACAACAAACGTAGGACATCTAATAATGGAGGCCCCTCCCAAGGGTTCCAGAGGCACCATTTAAATTTCATTGAATCCAACTGCACTTCTGACCCTCTTTTAGTCCAGGGAGCATACATGATTGAAAGCTCTGGCAGCCATCCACGTGGCCAGCTCATTACATTCTCTTTATTTCTTTTTCCTTTTCCTAGATTTTAGCAGGCACTCTGATCAGCACACTCACAAATAGCAACTCACTTTCCATGGACATATTAAAGGGTTTCTCTGATGGCTCAGAGTTCCAGTGGTTTGGCAACAAAACATCTCACTGCCATGTTTTCCTCAGAGATACATGACCATGATTGCCAGCTCACTAGTTACAAGTCACATGTTGCTGCTAGCCTCATCGCTCATCACTACTCCTCCAGGAGCCAGATTCTCCAGGTATTGAACAGGGTAGAAAGCAGCAGCACTGGATGCCCAATCCCCCTTCCACATTACCTTTTATTGGGGAAACCTCTCTGGTAAGCCTGCTTCAATGGCTCTTCCAAGTACTATTTCCTCCAATGTCCTATTCCATCCTGCATTCCATCCACAATTCTCCTAGCAGTCTCCCCTTTAGCAATTCTGCTTCTGGAAGTCAAAGTGAATAAAGACAAGGAGGATCTTCTAAAGCACACAGAGAACAGGATGTTGAAGTTACTATAGCATAGACCTCACTATAATAACCAGCCCTAGCTGTAAGGGTTTCTTTTGTTACATTTATCTTCATTCACACCTCTGTTCTATGCCTCCAATGACTAGCTGGACTCATTCTTCCTGAGCAGAAAATTCACCTGCCACATGAGTAAAATACTTAGTGCCATTTTCAACCAGAGGCATGGCAGCCAACATGGCCACTAAGAAACAACTCTGCTTGTACTGGAACATAGACTCCAAGTACAAATCAAAGGTAGAAGAGGTTTTAGATGATGTCCTAATAGGACTAAAGGGGAAAAAGATTCTGTCTCTAACCAACAAAACATATGAATAGTAGGGTGCTACTCCCATGAAGCTCTGACAATTTGACTCATTCCTTTTATCCCCCAAAGAGACACAACAACCATTTAACAACCTGCAAGGGTCAGAAACTTGAAAACTACCTATTAAGAAGATGGTATTTGAGATTCATATCAAAAGCTTTTGTACCAAATCTAAGGCTGAGGTCAGCAGCAGTAAAACATGCTGCCATGATTATTTTGAGGTCTTATTTTTACCTGTATGCACAGCCCATATATACCTGTATGCAAATTCTCATCATCAGCACACCCATGCAATCCCATTGTTTTCCTCCAATTTGTTGACTGAAACTAGTAAAGTCATCATAATATGCATATCAAGATGGTATTTTGTACTGACTATCAAGCAATCATTCCCTAAGCAATAACATTCTGCATATTATTTAATCATTAACAAAAGCCTTAGGAGATATTAGTCCTTGTAAACGACAAGAGCTGATCATGTGTTGCATCTAGGCCATTTATGGAAGTGAGATGGGCAGGTTTTTTTCATTAATATACCTTCCCGCATGGAAGAACCCTGGCATAATGGTTGCATTAGGACAGATGTACAGTGACTGTTGCAGTTGCTCAATATCAAGATAATTAAATCCTTGGTATTATCTCACCTAAAGCCTCAGGCACTTCTTGTTCTAGCAAAACCAGAGATGGAAATCAAAACCTTAAATGCAGATGAAATATAGAAAGGTTGTATCATGAAGATTAACTGAAGCTTTTAAAGGAGTTTCAGTTTGTCCCTACATGCCACCTGAGTGAGGTAGCAATTTTAAAGCCATATGAGACATGGACCAGATTACTTGCAGAACTGACCATTTTTAGTAGTCTTTGTCGCACCAGATCTGGAACAGTAGACATGGTCAGGGTCTCCTCAGTGAAACAGGGTCAGCCATTAGGACCTAAGAAGCATGCCTTCTCTGTCATGGCACCTGCCTTCTGGAAAAATCTTCCCTGGAGATTCAGGCAGTTGCACCCTAGCTTTCCCCCCAAAGCCCCCACCCTAGCTTTCCCTCCCCCCAGGGAGTAGGGGCAGGATATTAATGGAAGCCCAGTATGTGTATCTGGGTATGGAGATTTTTCAGGGGCTTTAATTTGGTCCATATAATTGATTTTGATAGTGTATTGTGTTTTTATCTTCTATTTGTCACTCAGAGAAGATGGGTGGCCATATAAATAATTCACATATACAGTTTATGTACACATATTTTTTGGGTGGGCACAACCATGTTTTAGTGGACAGGGTTGACATTTGTCAATATTTTCCTCTGAGATTTTGTTTTACATTTTTCACACTGAGGTTTGGGGGGATAAATGATTGTATCTATGGTCAAGTGCAATCAAGATTGAAATAGACTGTGCACTGTTCAGCTATGCGTCATATTTATATTGCTATCCTCCAGGAAGAACTGCTTAAACAGAATCAGTGACAAGCCTCTATTCCTTGCAGTAAACACCTGCAGTAAGAGTGATTTGCTATGTCAGTTTCCTTGAGTTTTGTATCCTTTCACTTCTGCTTTGAGCATTCCAGGTTGCCCACAGACAACCAAAATTTGGATATAATAAATAAGAAAACCAGAGGACAGACCTAGTACAGCTTGACAGGGAGCACTCCCTAAATACCCTCCCTGCAAATGATACCCAATGTCAGGGGTTTTCAAACAGATTCAAAAGCTCTTAGTTAAAAAAAGAACACCTCATCAAAAAGCAAAGCTCTAACGATAGAAAATTGGCTGCTTTCAATGGAATTTGGTTTAGTCTTTTATGGAACTTCAGTAGTTCTTTAGAAAAGTCTTACTTATTTATTTTATTTATATGCGGCCGAAATCCGGAGACTCTCGGTGGCTAACAAGAACTCTAAAAACATTCATTAAAAACATTAATAAAATAAATTAAAAACATTAAAATAAAAATAAAAAACCCAGCTGACTAGCGAGGTGGGCTAAAAAGATTTCGTATATAAAAAAGAGGGGTGAGGATGGCTAGGAATCCATCAGCCACCTCCATGATGATGATGAGCCCCCCCTGGAGCCCCAGGCCATCTCGCAGAGCCAGGTCTTAAGGCCCTTCCGGAAGGCCATCAG
>JANHZU010001571.1:12672-24426 GCA_032468055.1 Acrochordus granulatus
TAATGATGGCTACTCCATTTCTTCTCAGGGATTCTTGTCCAGAGTAGTAGATATAGTGGTCATCTGAATGAAATTCACTAATCCCTGTCCATTTTAGTTTGCTGATTCTCAAGATGTCAATGTTCAATCTTGCCATCTCATGTTTGACCATATCCAGCTTACCTTGATCATACATTTCAGGTTCCTATGCAATATTGTTCTTCAATGTTGCACTGGACTTTCCTTTCATCTCCAGACACATCCACAGTTGAGCATCCTTTCATACATTTGGGAAACTGTAAGCATTCTAACTAAGCCAAGTCCAAAAATGCTAAAAAATTCCTGGAAGCATGGCACTCAAAAAAATCAGCCATCAACAGACACAAAGATACAATGAAAAGAGGAAATCAACAGGAAACAAAAAGACTAAAATACCACCTTACCAGCAATCACCAACCAGATATGCAGGGATAAATACCTAGATTAACACCAGATCAACAATCAAGAATACAGTAGATACCTTAATCAAGGAACTACTAAATCAGAGAAACAAGCTAACAGAAAGGAACAGCCTTATCATGGAACTACCACCAACACTGACAGGCAAGTCACTAGTAAATATAAAAAAAGCAAATCCATTCCTTTCTAGCACAGATGATGTTACCTAGTTTAATAATGAAATGTCTACAAGAAAGCAACTAAGCTCAGAGAGCAGCAAGATCTCCACAGTTCAACCCTAAGCTACGTATATTGTCTTCTAAGCATCATACACTTGACAAGCAGCTCTGCTTCAAATCCTTTTGATATTATTAGAATTTATATTAGAATAAAAGTGTGATTGTTTCAACTGCTGCTTTTAATTTGGTGAATTTTATATGAAATTTCTGGAGGATATATTGTATCCTTTATATTTCCATTATTTCTCAAAGCCTTAAGGGGGAAAGTGGGTGGCAATAGAAATGCCACAGTGTCTACAGGGGAGCAAATAGAGGGTGTCAAACTTATGAAAAAGGGGATATTGCATCATGACACAAGCCCTGCACATTTTCTACATGTATATCACAAATAGAACATTGGAATGCTGCTTTCATCTGTCTGATAAAAGCAATGAGAGCCTTCAGACATTGCTGGTGATGCATGGTTATGTTGACAGTTTTTGCCAAAGCTTCATTGGAAACAAGCACCTAATTAATATGGGATAGCATTTAAAAAATGAAACCATAATCATATTAATTCCTTCAAATGAAACTCAAACCACTTACTAAGAGCAGCAAATGTTTGTTTAACAACATACTTGCTATTTTTGTTGTACATAACAAGAGATCACAATTGCCAGTTCTTTAGCTAGTGATGTCTTTCATTTGCATCAAGTTCTTCCTAAGAACCTAGGATGTTTGTATACTTTGTATTAATATTTTAACCTGCTCATTTCAATTAATTTTTCAACTCTATGCTCCCATCAATTTTTCATTGCTGATACATGGTAATTTTTACAGATGTTCCAGTGAATTATTTTGATGACTGTGTTATGTCATTCTTTATAATCAGTTTGGACAACCTTCTTGCAAAAGCTGAGTATATGATCTACTATTTCTTCTGCTTCTTTGCACAATCCACACTTTGAATAATTTGATTTTTCAATTCTGGCCTTGATTTCATTAGTTCTAATAGCTTGCTGTTATGCTGCCAACATCGAGCCTTCAATTTCTTTTTTTTTAATGTTCTAGTTGTAAGCTATTGCCAGATTTAATTTTTAATTTCCCCTCAATCTTTTGTAGAAATTGACCATATAATATTTTTCCTTGCCAGCATTCAGTTTGTGTTTTGATTACAATATTTTATGTTCATGTTTTTTTTTCCTATACATTAGTAAGTTCCTATTTTTAATTCGCATCAGTGCTTGTTCTTGGCTGATTTTTATATAATCAGCCAATGTATGCTTTTCTTCTTAGAATGTTTGACTTGAAGTAAACCTCTGCCTCCATTTCTGCAGGGCAGGTATAATCTATTGATATCACTATGGGGATGTGATGCATAGTGAATTTTGGTTGAAACTTTCCAATTCAGCTTGTTTCCAGTTAAAAATTCCAACAGTGTATAGTATTATCAATACAGCCCAAGTATTGATGGCTTTGATAATGTTTCCACTGTTTAATTTTGTTTTCAGCAGTTTTCTCATTCTTTGAATATATTCTTTATTAATCACATTTTTAACTTGTCCATGCTGGTTGTTATCCAAATGTAAAATGCCCAGATATTTGCAGGCTTCTTCTTGATGGCTCCTGGTAGTTTTGCCATTTAGCATTTCAATTTCATTACTGTTTCAGATACAGATACTTTATTGGCCAAGCATGGTTAGACACGCAAGGAATTTGATTATGGTATAGTAGCTCTCAGTATACTTGCAAGACAAAAGTAAATAAAACAATAACATAAACAAATAAATGAAATTATGTATTCAACAGTAAAGTGTGCATCCAAAGTATGTAGCCAGTAGTAAAGTATAGAATTAGAACCAGTCCATGTTGCAAATTTTCTCTAGCATAGTAACATCTGTCCACCAATGTTCATTTATATAAAAACAGATGCCTCCTATTCTTCCCCCCCCCCGATGTTTCTATCACCTGAATCTGAACCCTCAGAATTTGTATTGCTGTATTCAAAACAGTCTTGCTGAGTCAAGTTTCTGTGACACAAAATGTCACAAAGTTTGCAAAATTAGCATTTGTTCAATTTATGAGGAGAAATTCATCCATTTTACTTATTGTTTAATTCACATTTGTGAGATGTATGGATGGGAGTAGTACACAAAATCTACTCCTTCTTAGCTTTACTAGCATACCCCCACATTTTCTTCTCCTCTTTTTCCTCCCGCACACATGCTTCCCTCTCCTCTTTCTTTTCCTCCAGCTGCTACTAAGCACTGCTGCTCCCTCAACCAAGATGTTGTCACCTCTTCTTCAAAAAAAAGAAGACACAGAAGAAAAAACACTCTTAGGAAGTCATCCAATGTCCAGGAGTTCATTTCTGGTATATGTAATCTGCAAAGAGTTATAGAGAACTGTAGAATTGAGACAGGAGAAACAAAGAAACGAAACAAATACCGTACAAGACTTCACTTCATCAAGGCTGCTGTCTGTGGTGCCATCTTGAGGCAATCCATTTGTAATTTTATCCCAGTTTATTGCTATTGTAGCACATTTCTCTCGACCAAATTCCTTTGCTACTCTATATTTGTGCTAATTCTTAAGGTATTTATCAAAGATTAGATTTTGATTTCTGATTTTTCATAAAACTTCAGTTCATTCATATTAAGCAAATTCTAATGTTTTATTAACACCAGTTGTTTCCATGCATTTGATGATCCAACCATATGGTAATGGATCACCTTTTATAATCAATCCAGACCATATGTAAATTGGTTTTTCACCTTGTGCAATTCTCCAAAACCATTTTATCAGACAAAAGTTTATCTTTTGTACTTCTGGTTTTCTTTTCTTTCTCTTCTACTCCACTGGGACAGAATATTATATTCTTCCAAATAATCTTGGATGTTATTTGCTATTATGCCTGTGAGTAATTAAAACATTGTAGGCAAGTATACTATTGATTGGCCTTCAGTTTTCTAATGTTGTCCCTTTCTCTGAATATTTTTGAATTACATAAGTTTTGCCAGTTCTTCCAGTAATCCTACAGGGCTAAACTCCAGTTGCCCAGACATAGCCCCTGAGTTGCCCACTTGTCGACAGATGCCCAGGAATTCTAACACTTGTCAAAGTCCTTATTGACCTGTAGAGGATTCTTTTCCTGTTTACTCATCATAATTAATGGGTTGATGGATACACTTAGTCTGGCTCTTCTGCTGAGAAGCTAGCATGGGTGCCACTTCTGGTAGAAT
Organism: Acrochordus granulatus; assembly: GCA_032468055.1. NCBI lineage: Eukaryota > Metazoa > Chordata > Lepidosauria > Squamata > Acrochordidae > Acrochordus > Acrochordus granulatus. The sequence goes on from JANHZU010001571.1 coordinate 16,550, forward strand.
AACTACTGTAAGCATAGCTCTCAACCTCATCAGAGCATCATAAGCCCCTCCTCCATGATCAGTGGGGTTATTTTTTATATGCCACCTCACTCCCAGTGACTCTGGCTGCTTTACAATTGTTAATGTTGGGTAATGTAGTAGTAGTAGTAGAAGTAATATACAGTGGAGCCTCACAAGACGAGACTAATCCGTTTCAAAAGAATGTTCTTCGTATTTGAAATGCTCTTAAAGTGAAACGAGGTTTCCCATTGAAAACAGTAGAAAATCAGATAATCTATTCCACACCCCCAGAAATATTCACCAAAAATCATGTTCAATGGAATTTGATGTAGAAATGATTGTCCCTAATATCTGAAACAAGTTACCATGATTAACATATGATTTAAAGCAGAAATAGAGCAAACTAACCAACACTTATAGATCTGCTTCAAGGCAGGTTCTGGCCTCGGCTGCTGCTTGCTGGCTTGGAGGATCTGCTGCCACCGCCACTAAAGGCAAAAGGGCCTTTTCCCTCAGCTTTTCCGGGTGTCGTGGGCAGTTTGGAAGCTCTTCTTGCCTCTGTACTATGAAGGGAGAAGCGACAAGGTGAAATTTCTGCTTTATTTTGGGCAAAGACAAGGAAAATTTCTGCTTTATTTTGTGTATGTGTGTGTGTGTGCACATGTGCGTGCACTTTGAGAATATCCTGGCTAGCACGAGGGAGAAGAGAGGGAGGGGACTGCCTGGAGATTGAATCTGGAGTCTGAAGTGTCGGGAGTTCCATCTCTTGAATGCCTTTGACTTAATTTATGCTGTTTATGCAATGAGAGAGGGGGGTCATTGCGATCAGGATTCTGGCAAGGTCAGTCATACACACAGTAACAGAGTAAACTGCACATGGCAGAGTCGGCAGAACGTGCACGCTTGCCGCATCAGCAGAACTTTCGTGTGGGGTTGCCACCTGAATGAGAAATACAAAGCACTCTGACTGATGGTGCATAAGTTATCACGCAAAGTTTGCTTGTCGTGTGAGTCACGGCTTGTCTAGTGGAATAAATTTTATGAAATGTTTTGCTCATCCTGTGAGTTTCACGTCTTGTGAGTTACTCGTCTTGTGAGGTACCAGTGTACTAATAGTAGTGGTAGCTGTTGTTATCATAAAGGTTTAGAAGATATAAACTATGAATTTGCTTTTTGTAAACATAAAAATAGTTTTCAGTGATAAATTCCCATTCTGAAAGAGAAGTTGGAGATTAAATATTTGAAATTGCTTTATAATTCACTGTCCCTGAATAGCATTATATATGAAAAGGTATGTATAATACATTTTCACAATGTAGCAACTGAAGGAGTAACCATCTTAAGGATCCTAATTCATAGTGCCCTTTTAGTAAAGGAACGTAGGTAGACTGATGGAGAGCAACTAAGTTCTGCATGGAAGAATTAAAGAATCTGACTATGTTTAGCTTACAGAAGACAAAATTAAGTTCTAATCTGTTTTAGAGCTGCCTTGTTGAACAGGAAATGGACTTGTTCTCTAAAGTCTCAGAGGATATGACTAGAACTAAATGGTGAATAATAGCTTTCAACTTTTATATATAATAGAACAGAATGCCTTGGCAGGTGGCAGGGCTTTTCTTTCCTGGAAGCTTTTAAGCAAAAATTGTATAGCCATCTGTCAAATATGCTGGAGTTCCTTCTTGCACTGAACAGATGAAATGACTCCCATGATTCATTCTATTTTTTTATTCTACAGTAAAGTAGAAAATAAATATTATTTTTGCCAAATATGCTATATCAGTATAATTTTTATAGGCCTTCTGAGTCAAAATAATGTATCCTTCATTAAGTAATCATATGAATAGTGGGAAGGAATGGAAATCAGTTGACAACAATGCTGTTGAGGGGAAGAGGAACAGTTCAAAGAAGCAGCATTGCATTGATAATAAAGTCTTCTTTAGTAGCTTGTCTCCTTATAGTGCCTCATTGTTTGGACTGTCACTCAGAGGGATGAATGTGCTTTAGATGTTAGCCCCTCCACTCTTCAGTTCTGAATGCAGTCTACAAAAAGGAGAGGGTGAATCAAAGGATTATTGTTAACTGGACAAAAAGAGACAACATGTCTTGGGAAGCTAAAGAGATACATGCACTGACTGAAGAAGTGGGTAGAGACAAGCCTGTCAAGCTTTATTAATACTCTGAATGGGATGCTTCACTTTCATTGACTTCTTTTCAGTTTCACAGTATCTTTGGATTAGAGACACTAGAAAGCAAATGGGCTGAAAGGAGAGTAGCTGATAACCAAATGCATTCGAACTTTAGCTTGCAGCTGTCAACATGCAACCAGGTATGAGGAGGAAACTTTACCAGTATTTTGGATTTCACTGATTCACTGTTTCTGAAATTAGGTCAGAACAGCCTTCTCAAAACTGAGAAAAGTCACTCAATAGAAATGTAAGGAGTTCTAATGCTAATACATCTAGAAGATATTGGGAAAAGAAAGCTCAGAGCCTTATATCAGGAAAGAGTAGAAGTCAGGTTTATGGGATAACTTGTTTTATTCATGAATTGGAGACAAAGGCAAAAAGATGCTTCTGGGGAAGAAGAAATGAGCTAATTCAATCCATACACACTAGGATTTACATCGGAACTGGTAAAGATTGTAAAAGTGTTATAGCTGAGAATTATAAATATTTGATCACAACAGCATATGTTTATTTAATTAATAAATTCATTTTGGACAACACTTGTTTTTAACTGTCCCTAAGCAGTTCGCAAATAGTATCATAAAAACTAGTATCATCAAAAACCAAGATGGCATCCAAGAATAATATGCAAACATAAAACAAAAACAAGAAATACATCCAAGGGGGATACATTTTCCTGAAAGGCTCATCATATGAACCATCTCTATTAGATCACATCCACATGCATGTATGCAAATATTAAATTTTCTGTTTTTTTAAATTGAGTCTGAAGTCTGAGGGAGAAACAGGTCAAGCAGAAACAGGCACTTCAGAACTGCAATTGCTATTAAAGACCAACAAATTAGATCACTATTGCCTCATTATCTTTTCTCAGAAAATAAAAAGCTATTATATTTCAGTAATTCTTATTGGTAAACTTCTAATGCTGGAAGCATTATGAATCAGAATTCCAGTTTCTAAGGAACAACAACAAAAGAAAGCTACCGGAGTCATGTTCTTCATAGTTTTGTGTAGGCCACAACAGGTCATTGTGGCAACAGATCAGATAAGCCCTTTTCTGAACAGCAAGGATTGGATTTGCTTGTTTGATGTTCGTATGTGTTTTTAAATTCCCTAAGCTGAGAGTCTGATTCCTTTTGATATATTGTCCAAATGCAGAATTTCTAACAATCAAACCAATGGATCAATAAAGGCCTTTTGCAAAAAAAAATTCTTGCCTTATCAACACAAGCAAGAACCCATTCTATGTAATCTCTGAATGGGTCCATTTTGGATACACATGGAGTAAATTACCTTCTTCACAAGATACACATCATTGACAAATCCCTTACAGCTATCTAATCAGGGCAAATGCCTATGGCATAGATGTAAAACATGTAGTCCATGGGCCAAAGGAGGAAAAAATGTTTGGGGGCTTAAGTGACAAAATGGACATTTAAGCCTTGCAAAAGATCAAGAAATCAATTGCAACTGTACCTGTAAACCCTCCACTCATGCATATATTGGGCCCTTTTTTAATCTTAGCACAGCAATTTTGTACTTCATGGTACAGTCTTTCAGGCAGCAAAGCTATGTTTCCTTGGCCTATAAAGAGGAACCTAATAAATCAGTGGTGTGTTGGAACCCTGATAGCACTGAATTTAACTTGCGTGGAATTTATACACATGTGCACCATCTCAACCAGACTATTAAAATTTATCTCAACTACAGTTATCCCAATGATTAAAATTAAATCAGTTCAAAACTCAGTACTGAGTAGTTTTCATATCATACAATGCCTAAATTCTAATTAAGTGATGATGTGAAATAAGGATTTTATTACAGCTCTTATCTTCAATGTGATTTCATTCTTTCTAGTTCTGCCAAAATAAACACAGATTTATATGCTGAAGTATCAGGGAAAACTGCATGTGTGAAAATGCCATTTCTAATGGATAGCCTTAAGGTCAAATGTTTGTCTGAGGTCTTTCTTCATTCTTTTGCTTGCTACAGTTCAATGTATATTGGTGTTGAGAACTGAAATAATTTGTTCAATCCCTTCAAGTCTACAGCTTGGGTGCTAATGTAATAAGTTTTATTCATGAACATCAAGTTATCTATGATGTATGGATTGCCTTTCATCCATCTCAAGATGCTTGCTTTTCTGTGAACTCTTCCACCTGCCATGCTTGCCATATAACAAAGGTTCCTCACCAACTGTGAAGATGTGTTGTCACAAGGGAGCATCCTTCTCATCACCAACCCCCGCTGGGTTAACCTTGAGTTCCAAATTGAAAGCATGTTGCATTTTCCATCCTATGTTGGCAGAAGACTGCATATCTGGAGATTCCAGGTCACAACAAAGAGGAGCTGTTGGAAGCTGGCAATCTATTGGGCTCCAAGTGGCCAGCTGCAGAATCTCTTTCCCATGAAAAACCCTCCCATCCAGTTGTTAGTTTGTGTTTTTGTGGCTATTAAATAAAGCAGATACCCCATTAGCATAGGTTGCTTCTTTTAGCAATTAAAATTGTTGTTATTTTAAATTGTTGTTTGGACATGGCTATTATAGTCCATTTGATACATAAAAATAAAAGTGTGACAATCCAACCAACATGAACAAAGGCTGACTTTCACTGAGGCATTGATTGAGGAGCATAGATTCAGAGAATGAGCAACAGTCTGGTTGCAATACTATAGGAGCAGATGGAGCTGGTGAAGGAGGAATTGGACAATGGAAGGAGGAGAGACTTAAGGGATGCAGATGAAGCCAGGACAAGCTAGCCAGAAGCTGCTGAGATACATTGCTAGCACCAAAGTGTGGAGAAGAAGGCATTCAAAGCCACAAGGGTGCTTGGAAGGATAATTCAGTGCAGTGGTGATAAATGGCAATATATAAATAAATATTGATCTTGTATTGTCAACAACCCTACCCCCATAAAATAGTCTAGCTGGCATCAGATGAAAGGATAGAGGCCATTGAGAGTCCCCTAACTTTGTTCCACTTCTCATTCATGGTAGTGATTGGCTGATTGTTTTTTCTGCTTGTAGATGATACTGGGCAGGAGGAGGGAAAGATGGCAGAGATTCCACCTCATGTTCTAGTGTGGGCAGGCAATAACATTAATTAAGGTGCATCAAAGGTAGGCTGTGAGGGCACCTTTTCCATACCAAGATATCTTCTTCCTGATTCAGGAATAGGAAGATTGCTCATTACTGTGGAGAAGAGGAAGAGCCTTGAGGTTCAGTGTGGTAAAGGGCATTATGGGAGCATGCTGAGAAAGAGCTGAGATGGGAGCTCCTGTGCCTCAACCAGCCATCAACTTCTCTAACAACCATCAACTTCTTCTCTTACCTAGTGAAGAAAACCAGTTGTTCTCCTTAACAAAGAGAAACAGGACTTCGTGTCATGACTTCATTCTGAAGAGGTACTTCAGACAAAGTTTCAATGAAATGAAGTGTTTTTCAAAAACGTGCACAGCCCTACTGACTAGCCCCATTCTCTCCCTAAGGCTACCTCTTTGCTTCCTTTGTTGTTTTCTTTCTTTGTCTTTCAACCATGTTGATTAGATTGTGTTCTTTAGTTTAGGTTAGGCAATATTTTGTTTTGTCTCTTATGATACTTTATGACGCATCAGTTGCATACAAAGATTAAATTCTATAATATCATGATTGCTTGTAACAGAGTCTGCAATAACATAAGACCCATTTCCACATGAAAGCATAACCTCATTTCCACTTAACTGGGATAATTGTCTGAATGAAGTACTGTTGCAGACAGAGTCAACAATGACGCTACTGTATTCAGAAGCAACCTGTTTAAAGGAAATCCTGAAATTGTTAGTGAACTTATTCATAACATTTAATAAGGGTAACTCAGTAGTTGCTAGACCAAACAATCAAAAAAGTGGTGGTGGGGGAGCAACTTTGTTCGGTTTGTGGGAAAGGAATGTTTTTTTTAACTAATTTCCTGGGCTGACATTCCAGAGATGCCCAATGACAAAGAATCTGATGGTCAAATGTATCTTGAATTGAATGAGTTAGTTTTCATTTGAAGAACAATATCCTTTATATATGTTAAGAAAAAACAACTCCACGTGTAGGATATTATGCTGAGGGAAATGTGTGGTGAAATATATCTTTACAGCAGATTGAAGAAAAAGATATCTATGGTAGAATTTTTAACTCTTCGGGAGAAGGATTTGGTTGTTTATAATGTCTGTCTTAAGGAAATATGTAACTTTTTCAACTTTTGCAGAATTTTGATTTCTCCTGCTAAGAACTCGATGGAGTATGAAAGTCTATTCATCCTGTCAAAGATATTAGTTCAACAGAATGCATAATTTCTCTAATTGTTAGACTTCTAAGGGTTTTGTGCCAGTCTGTTGAGCCTCTACAAGTAGATGTTCTTGGAAGCAGTAAGATGTTGGAGAGTCCTTGTGAGATGTCCTCATGTGATCATTGAGGGGGAGGGGTGCTTGCTGTAAGAAGAGGGAATGGTTAACTAATAATGGGCAAAGATCATAGGCAAGACTAAGTCTGTCTTTTATCATATAGATTCATGGAGGTATATTAATAGAAATTCCATGCAAAACAAATCATACTCTAGGAAATATATTCCTTTTAAGAGTATTAATCTTAATCCAGACCTGAACAAACCTGAGCAATTTGATCAACAAAGCATTGCATAAACATATTGTAGCAGGTATTAGGAAGTTTATCTTGTATCTTCCAAAAGGAAGATGGATGCTCTAAAGAAGTTGCTGGAGTGCACACTTGTTAAAGGAATGCTGGGTTTCATTTTTTTTATTTATTAAGCACTATTGTTTTTAATATGAACATTTTATTTAATACTCTGCCCTCTCAATTGCCTCCTTAAACTATTCTGGGGTCTTTTGAAAGTGTATTATAGAAATAAGATAAATAATTTTATACTTTAACATACGAATGCATTTGTCTGAAAATGTGTACAGAAATAGGTACAAACTTAGTGCAAATTTACAAATGAAAAGAGTGTGTATGTGTGTGTATGTGTGAAGAGAGGGAGACAGAGAAAGAGAGAAACCAGAAGCAACTGAATATGGCAGATGTCCTCATCCTTCACAGTTTTCCAAAATACATATTTTTCTTATGTTATTTCAGATTCCTTTAACTTGGATTTCATAGCAGTTAAGCAAAGCATATCCTTTGTTGGCTGTCTTCTTGCCTCCTTTCTGTCTTCTTCCCATCTCTATTTTTATGAACTGTGAAAAGAAAGAACTATAATATGGAAGATGAAGAAAGCATCCACGCATCAGAATCAAGATACAGAAGGAGGTGTGGAATCAGATAGACAGCAGCTCAGGATCACTGCTCAGGGCAAAAAGCCCATTTGACTATAAGACAAGCTATCCTTTTTTTAAGAATGTCTAAGTGAGATATGAGAGATGGTGTAATTCATTTTATAATTGTGCACGAAGCAATCGCCCGGGTTAACAAGGACCGCACGAGATGTGATTGGGGATCCTGGACATCTAGTGGAAAATGAGCTACAGGACTTCACTGGAGAAGGGAATGGCAACCCACTCCAGTATCCCTGCCAAGAAAACCCCATGGACAGCAAAAAAGGCGAAAAGATAGGACACCAGAAGAGGAGCCGCTCACATCTGAAGAAATTACAAGTAGCTCCAGAAAGAGTGAAATGGCTGGGCCAAAGCTGAAAGGATGCTCAGCTGT
>JANHZU010001571.1:24526-40315 GCA_032468055.1 Acrochordus granulatus
ATTCGAAAAGACTGTGATGCTGGGAAGGATTGTAGGGAAGAGGAGAAGGGGATGGCAGAAGATGAGATGGATAGATCGCATTGTCAATGTGATGGGCGTGGGCTTGGGAAGACTCCGGGAGGCAGTGCAGGACAGAGGAGCCTGGCATGGTGCGGTCCATGGGGTCGCGAAGTGTCAGACATGACTGTGCGACTGAACAACAACAACTAAGTAATTAACAGTATGTAAGCAGAATGTTTTTATCACTATAAGCCATTTATAAGATATAGTAATATGAATGTCTAGCAGATTGTACTTATTAGTATAAGTGATTTATAAGATATAGTCACAACAATACTCTGCAGATGTTTTGAGCATCAGTTCCTATCAGTCCCACTCATTATGGTCAGGAGCAAGGAAATGTAAAGACTGTCATTCAAATGCAGAGACAGAGATTTAGTCATAGTTTCTTATATTTCTAAGTGTTCCCACTATGTCCAATTAAAACCACTCTGACAGTATGATTGGAAAAGACTTCTACTTATGTTTGAAATAGTTGCTGACAATATTGACTTGCACTGGAAATACTGTGCAAAAGTCTTAGGCCACCATTAGATTTGTTGTTTTAGAAATGGTATAATGACCCTATATAATTATGTCTCTGTTTCTTTGTCAGAATACAGCCAGAAAATACAAGAAATACGGATGCAGTATTCAAAAGCAGGAAGTAGAATAAACTGCTTCCATATTGACTTTTGCCTGAAGAAGCCATTTTGTTCTGAAAACTGTGTTTGTTTAAACTGTGTGTACATATTTCCTGTATTTTCTGTTTGAATCTTAATACAGATACAAAAAAAATAATTATGAATTATTATTATTCAATGAATGGTCATTAAACTTGCTAAAACAGAGCAAGTGATGGCCTAAGACTTTCACACAGTACTGTATATCCCTGCATATACTATATATACACTTCTACAAACATGTACATAGAACAACATCCTTTATACAGTAATGAATGTGGATGACAAGTGACCAAATGGCATCCTTCTGGGGGGCTGTAGTAGCATGGTAAATTACTTACCTACATTTTCTTAATGCAGAATCCACTTATCATGCACTTCTGCATCTTACATCTTTTGAAATCATCAGACTCTTTACAGGGATCTTTAAGTCTCAAGTCAAATCGGAATATAACATTTTGCTGCGTTACATCCTATTCAGGAAACCATCTGGATGTTTTGGATGCTAGAATCTTAACTTGTCTTATACCCATGCAAATATCTCTTTCACAAATCTTTTCAAAGAGAAAAAATACAGAGAGTATATAGAACACATTTACAAAAAAAAAATGCAAAACCTCTCTGTAAATGCATCTTACTACATTTAGAGATATTTTGTGTCTCTTTCAAAAAAATGGACCTCTTATTATTTTCCCAAACTGCAAATAATTATGCAGGCAAAGTGAATAATTGGAAAATAAATAGAATAACATCCACTAGTAGTTTGAAAGATGGTGAAATACTAAAAATAGTAAATAGATCCATTAGAGGAAACAAATCTGAAATATTGATTGAAGAAGTAGCAAGAGTTGTCAAAAAGCCACCTAAATATAAAGCACCAAGAATAGATGGACTATCAACAGAAATAATCCAAACAGCAGGGGAAAGCAGCATTAGATGGCTACATAGAATCTTTAATGCAGCACGGACACAACTAATTGCACTTACTGATCAGCAACAAGCAATAATAAGACCACTGTGGAAAAACAAAGGGAGCAAACGAGAGTGCACACAATATAAAAGCATCTCATTCTTCAGCCATGTAGGGAAAATGTATTCCACAATAACAGAAACAAGATTAAGACCACAGCTAGCAGAAGAACAGATGGGTTTCAGAAGAAATAGAAGCTGCACAGATGCAATTTTTATGCTTAAACAATTAATAGAAAATAATATGAAATAAAATAAGAACCTCTTTGTCACATTTGTCGACCAAGAGAAAGTATTTGATAGAGTTGACAAGAAACGGCTACGGCAAACAATTATCTGATATGGAGTAAGTGACCATTTAATCAGACTATGCAAAAGCTTATATAGTGATTGCAGTAGTATAGTTAAAACAAATCAACGGAACATCAGAACACTTCGCAGTAACATCTAGAGTAAAACAGAAATGCATACTATCACCACTATTATTTATCACCTATATGGATAGAATAAGCACTAGGCCAAGCCCAAGAATGGAAATAATTTCAACGAATTACTCTTTGCAGACAATCAGGCATTGATAGCAAGTACAGTTAAGGAACTGCAACAACATCTTATGTCTATGAACCAAAAATGCAAGACAAATAATACGAGAATCAGTAAAGAGAAGACAGAAGTAATGGCAATTGGAAGAAAAAAACATATCTCAAATACAACAATAGAGGGAAGCACCTCATACAAAGCATATTCATGCCCACCCTATGTTACCAGTAAAAACATGGACACTCACAACATAAATGAAAGTTAGTCACCACAGTAATGAGATGTTTGAGGAAAGCTGCCGGAGTGACCAGAAGGGATAAAATAAGGAATGAAGTCATAAAGGAAAGAATTTGAACAGAACCAATCTTAAACTACACACAGAGACAGCAAATAAAATGGTTTGCTCACCTGGAGAGAATGTCCTGGGATTCCATATCATACAGGGCATATGTAAAAAGGGGAGAAGGTCAAAGAGCATAAGGCAGACCCAAAACAAGATAGAGATACATCATTAAAGACACACTACAACAGCATCAAATAACACTGGTTGAGGCCACCAGAAGTGCAAGAATCAGAACTTGGTATCTCCTTTGACACCCAGACTGGTAACAGAGGAAGTAAAGAAAAAGAGAAGAAGAAGAAACAAAAATATAACATAACCTATTTTGTTTTATCAAATATAATTTCACCAAGGCTATTGCCTCCTTTTGATTATGAGAAAAAAATCTTGACATTTTGATATATTTTTCTTAAAAATGAAGAGCTGCGATGATAAAAGACAACAAATATTTCACATTATATATACTTGAAAATGCCTATATGGTCATATCTTGATAACCAAAAATTATGTGATGCTTAAGGAAGAAAATGTAGATGGCATAAATGAAAGAGAGGGGCAACATTCTCCAGATGAACTATGCCCCTTGAGTTAAAGATTATCAATAAAGGCAGAGGCAGATGAGGCTCATATATTTTAGGCAGATGAGTTTTTCTTACCTAATTTACTCCTTATCATGAACGCAAGCCCCACAGAAATTGTTATTCATTACATAGCCAAACTTGCAGATATATGCAAGAAGGAATTCATTGATGCATGGATTTTATCTTTTTTATTTTTTGTGGCTTCAAGTCAGTTTGGATTCCTGGCTATTGCCTGGACAAGTCCATGAAATTTTCTTGGCAACATTTTTGGAAGTGGTTTGCCATTGCTTCTTTTCTAGACCTGAAGAAGATTGACTGGCTTTGTGCCTAAGGCAGAATTTTCTTTAGAACAGATAAATTAATTCAAATCTTATTATCTTGCTGAATTCCTTGAATCTGATGCAGAATCTATACTGGGAAGTGGAAAGTAGCATCTCTGACATGTCTTCACTTATTATTTATACTTCCCTGTGTTCCTGTTAGCTTGATTCTAAGTCAGCTTTAAAAAGCCCTGCCCAAACTGAGAAATTTTGGCAATAATCTACAAAGCCTGGACTGTGGACTATAACATACTCTCTACCTGAGTCCTTTACTATTGTGATAAAAATAAATTGCTTGGATGCTGTACCCTCAGACCTTTCTCTTCCAGAAGAGAGATTGCCAAAAGGTATCCCAGACGTGTGTGTGTGTTTCTGTAGAAAACTTTCACCCTCAGCTCCCCAAAATCTTTCTAGCTCATGTAATAGGAAAAATAAATTGTGGGATGAAAAATGAAATGGTGGGAATACACTTATTAAAAAAATAAATAAAACATAGGGAGAAGAAGTTCAGAAAGAAAAATAGTAATTATACACACGACACTCCATCCTCCACATTTCAAAGCAGAACCTTTGATTTACAAAGCAAGAGTTAGACTAGCCATGCTATAAAAGAATCATAGTCTAATGGTAAGCATACATTTAGCTGAAAGGATAGTTTCTTTTGAAAAGTAGTCAGTGAACAGATGAAGCAAAACTTTGAGAGAGTAAATTGTTCCAGCCCAAAAGAGAAGAGAACTTGAGTATCATAAAGGAAAAATTACTTTCAAGCCATACCAGCAAAATATGCAGAAAGGTTGAATTTGTAATGGGAGGAAGGTAAGTAAAGGCTGAGAGTATCCATTTCTACCCTTAAAAATAGTTTGTGTCCCATTCTGGCAACAGGACAGCCAGGGAGTGCTTTATGACAAATTGACATTTTTGTTTATTTCAAACAAAAAAGTCAGCTATCTCCTGAAGTGTCCTCTCTCCCTGTTGAAAATATTTACCCAGCTAAGTATCAGAATTTAGGAACACAATTAAGGTCCTTGGCCATGGGATTGGATGGATTTCCCCCTTCAGAGAGAAGAAGAGGAGTGTCGAGGAGAAAAGAAAATTGCAAACTGTTTTGAGCCAAAAACTGTATTTCACTCCACTGTTGATGAAGGAAGGAAATATTTTCATCCCAAGAAAGGAGCAAGAAAAGCAGCAACTGCTGCATCTTCTCCTGCATTGCTCTACTTCTGTGTGGCTCATGGAAAGTTGGGTTTGTTGAGAAATGCTAACATTTGAACAAATAAGATTTCTCTGAAAGTTTAGTTGAGATTATAATTGTATCTCTCAGTATTTAACATAGAATTGCAGAAAACTAAGAACTTCTGTACACCCAAATTAACACAGACATGATTATTTCTTGTGGCTATTTTCTATGGATTATTTATTTATTTATTAAATTTATTTGCTGCCCAACTTGCTATCAGCTGGATGGCTTACAATCAAAAGACTATGAAAATGTACTGACCGGTTAAAAATAGATATAAAAATAAAAACAAAATTAAAATACAAAAAAGAGAAAGATAGGGATAAAATGGAAGTGGAATCATTGATCAAATAACCACCTCACTGATAATCCCTCACAACCTGGCTCCCAGGCCAGCCCAGTTTTTTTTGTTTTTTTTTGGAAGACAAGAATGTATGTATTAGAAGACAGACCACAATCTTGGGTAAGCTTCATACAAAGGAGGGAGAGTTGGTTTATCGAGGGAGAGATGTGTGGGAAGATGGTTGGGGATGGAAAGACAAGATTGAAAGACAAGAAAGGCAAAAAACAGAAGAAACTTGAGCATGAGAATAAGAAGGCTGTGAACTTCTCAGCTGCTTTTTGCTGTTTCAGAAAACAGACTAGTGCATATTTGTATAATGCTGAATTTTTTTCTCATTTTTAAAAGCTTTCCATGTGTATTGTGAATTAAATTATATAGTGAAAGGAGCAAAAGATGAAATGGAAATGTGACTAAATAGGATGCTGGATGGATTGCCCATTCCTCAGTCTTGGAGATGGCAGATTCCCACTAATTAAATTTTGTAACAGAATAGAAAATAAACTTTATTGATTTAGTCATTTGACCATATCAAAATATAAAATTAATATAAATATGCAAGTAAATACAAAGAAAACAATCCGATATGTTCATAGTAAGCAATCAACCCAGCAGTTATCCCCAAGTTGATCTATATATTCCATCTTCTTCAAAATGGCCTTTGATTTAAAGAGTGCAGTCTTTATATCAGGGATATGCAGGTTCATTCCTGGAAAAAAGTAAGACAGTTTCTTTTGGGTGCCCCAGTATTTTTTAGTTTTGAAATAAGAATCTAAACAAGCAGCTCTTTCTGCAGAATACAGTTTGCAGTCAAAAAGGATATGTCCAATGTCTTCAATGCCTGGTATAATACACAGTCTTTCTTCAAATGGAACTCCATGAAACCTCCCTCCCATGTCTGATCATGGAGTCTAGTTGTTCAAAGTGAGCTCTAGCAAAAGCTCTTCTGAGATGTTGAGCATATAAGTTGTTAAATAATTTTCTAAATAAGAAACTGATTTGTGTTGACTCAGCCACTTCAATGATTAAACATATTTAAGTGCTGCAATATCATCTTGGGCAGCCATATTCTTACACAAAAATTGTCAAATTATTATTTAAAAATGTTATCATCTTAAATTATTCATAATAAGCTGTAATAATTTCATAATATGATATTGAGAAATAAATAATATGTATTCCCAATGTCGTATAATATGGAGAAAATCTTACTGATATTTTACCTTTTGGATACTTGCCTATCCAAGAAAATGGACTCCATGGCACCTGGTTCTTTAGTTTGCATAATTAGTTCTTAAAAATGGTAAATGGAATTAAGTTTTTCTCTACAAAAAATGGTAAAGGTAAAAGGTAAAGGTTTCCCCTAACAGTCATGATTAACTTTAAGGGGTGGTGCTCATCTCTGTTTCATAGCCAATGAGCCAGCATTGTCCGAAGATCCTTCTGTGGTCATGGGGCTGGCATGACTATATGCTGAGGCACACAGAAAGCTGTTACCTTCCCACCAAAAGTGGTACTTATTTATCTACTTGCATTTTTATATGCTTTTGAACTGCATAAGTAATTATGCTGTCTTGGACTTTTCTTTGTCAAACATATTAGGACTGAGGCAGGGTCTTGGGAGAAGAATTAAAGCAGAACAAGTAACCAGATCTGTTTTGCAAAATGGAAGGAAGAAAGAAAAATAATAACACTGATTCGGTGGGAGGAAGGAAAACCCATCTGCACATGTTGCAGAGGCATAACATTCCTTAACTGTGCTACCACAAACAAATCTTTCATCTTCAAGGCCTCCATTCACTTTACTCCTACAGCTTGATCCATTTTTATCCATAATTTTTACCCATCCAGCTTCATTAAGCTCTACCAGCCTGAAAGTTTTCAACAAAAGTTACACCCCAATAGAAAAGGTGGTCTGATTTGGTAGTCAATTTTAGAGGGTGATATTTCTGCAACTATCTTGTACTTTTGAATCAGTTGAACAAAAAGAAGGATAAAAGATCATGGAGAGGCAATGTTACAAAAATCTTTGTAGATTTCTTTTGACTATTTAAATGAAAGATCAGAATCTGTTTTTCAACATAGTGTCACTATTTATCCTGAAATATAAATATAGGATTTGCCTTTGAAAATTCACTAGATGGCTTTTTTTTTGTAATTGTCTTATGGATTGCTACTACTTCTAAATAAAATATAGTGAAATGTAACTAAATTAAAGTGTTATTACACTCAGTTATAGGGTAAGCCTTGAAAAATTATATGTCTGTGAGGGAGGGGTATGTATGCTTTCTAATCAGGACATGGACATGTCCTTGCAGTTTTCTTGGCAAGATTTTGGAAGTGGTTTGCCATTGCATACTTAGTATAGCTGAGAAAGAATGACTGGTCACACAAGTGGCTTTGTACCTAAGGTGGGACTGGAAGTCACAGTCTCCTGGATTCATAGCCTGGTACTTAACCACTACACTAACCTGGCTCTTTGAAGAATTTTATACAAACGTTTGCATGTCTATAATATTATTCAAGGAAATGACATTGCCAGAATAGTTAGCCTGGCATTATTCAGTTGCTAGGTCACATCCAACTCTTCTTGACCCCATGGATCACAGCATGCCAGGCCTCCCTGTCCTCCACAATCTCCCAGAGTTTGCCCAAGCCCATGCCCATTGCATTGATAATGCTATCTAACCATCTCATCCTCTGCCATCCCATCTCCTTTTGCCTTCAATCTTTCCCAGCATCACGGCCTTTTCCAGTGA
Organism: Acrochordus granulatus; assembly: GCA_032468055.1. NCBI lineage: Eukaryota > Metazoa > Chordata > Lepidosauria > Squamata > Acrochordidae > Acrochordus > Acrochordus granulatus. Next base: position 32,335 of record JANHZU010001571.1, read on the forward strand.
ATCCTCTCTTTGTATTAGGTACAAAAAGTACTTGAACTTCAGCTTCAGCTTATTCTTCCAATGAACAGTCAGGGTCAATTATCATTTCTACCTCAAATTCCATTGAAAATTATTTTTTGGTGAATATTTTTGGAGGCGTGGAACGGATTATCTGACTTTCCATTGTTTCCTATGGGAAACTGCGTTTCTCTTTACGGGCATTTCATGCTAAGTGCATTCTTCCAGAACAGATTAATCTCGTCTTGTGAGGCACCACTGTATATATATTTCACAATTTTGGAATTTGGTTTCTGGCTTGGTTTGGGTTTTTATCTAATGTGTTTGCCCCTAAGACAAAGTTAACAGAACTGTGCAAGATTGCTCTTCAAAATTAAACTTTCCTTCTGCTATGGACAGCAACTGACTTTTATTAGTTTTCATATTTATCTGGCTCAACTCTGGAGAGAAATTGAACACTTGCTTTTTAAATACAAAACTCAAAACTCATGATATTAGAACAGAAGCTTAAAGTCATCTTGCATTAAACTATTATCTTGCAAGCCGATTTTTGCCTTTGGCTAGAATGAAGTCCAGTTGTCTTTAAATTAAGCCACAGTGACATCTGAACAATCAGTAGTTTTCAGTTCATTTGATATAGTGCACAATTGACATAATTGGTGTGACCATTAAAGCCCATGCCCAGACTGGGAGTCTTATGTTTGCAGGGCAAGTCCACTTTTCTTGCTTAATGGAGCTGATTTGCTATAGTGAGAGACAAGGTAGGAGGAATGCTACAGTGCCTATTCAGGCAAGCCAGCCGAATCCATATGTTGAAACACATTAGATTTTGCATCTATCTTTCATTCTGGAGGCAAAACTAGTACAGTTCGCAATATTTAGGACTGGCAAAACAAAAAAGTCATCTCTATTAAAGGAAACAACATTTAATCAAAGCATTGGTCCATTCTGCTCACATTGTAAATACTGTAGGAGGAGAACTGTGTCAGTCTATAATGGCAAGAAATCAGGGGGAATCTGATAGTACTTTTTCCAGCTAACACATTTAAGTAAAAGGCATATACTTTTGTGAGCTGCAATTCACTCTGTGCATCTAATAAAGTGAACTGCAGCTCACAAAAACTTATGCCTTTCAATAAATTTTATTACTTGGGAAAGATCATACCACATTTCTGATTTCTTGTTCAGTGTTATGTATCTCTCAAAAGTTTTCTTCCTGTCTTCTGTGCATAGAAATGCCAGATGAGCCTTCACTATACAATAACACACAATAATATAACATTTTTTATTATTAATTGCTCGCCATTCAAAACTGCTGGGAATTGGCATACACATTTTATGAATAAATAAAAACAATGAATAAATATGCAATATGAAATAAATATGCCATCCAGGCCTGTACCAAATCAAGATGTAACTATTGTATGCTGTGGCCCTGAATATGTCTACATTTGCATATATGTTGATGTCTCTCTATATAGTGCTTAGGATATTGGACCAGAAATCAGGGAATTCAGGTTTGCTCCAAACTTAGCCATGGAAGTTCATAAAGGATTTTGGGCTAATTACTTATTCCAAGGAAGGAGTGAGAGAAACAGAGATATAGTTCTACTTGTGCATCAAATAAAAATGAGATATAAGTGCCATCCTAAAACATTTAATTGAATTCCATGGATTAAATAGATGTACTTCCAAAAAGAAAATGTGTCCATGATTGAGGGGTTTTTTTAAGCTTTTTTTTAAGCTTAAAGAGTCATGCTGTACTGTTTTGTTTTTGAATATTTTCAATATTGACTCCAAAACCAATTTATTCAAATACTGACACAGGCATTTTATCTCCAGCCAAGCAATGCCAAACTTTATGATCTCAAGAACACTAGGGATTTTATTTATTTTTTCCCGTGAATTTTTGTTCTTTAAACTTTGGCAGAGGGAATGTCTTTGGCTACCATTGCTGATTTCCTGAGTGGGTTATATGGCAAGAATTCAAGGATTCAGTTACATTGATTAACGAGTTCATATCAATCAAGCAGTGAAAATGACCTTGTACAGTAAGTTATTGCAAAGGTTAGTGTCCGAGATATTGCTGAGTATGGATTATTTAATTCAGTTATTATATATTACATGACGTGCTTAAAGTGTACAGAATTGGGAGTGTCATTCTGCTTTGTATCTAGCAAAGAATATATTATTGTTGAATTACAGTGAATACTCTGCACGTCTATATGAACATTGTATATATAGTCTGGAATTCATTCTTTAAGTACAATGCCAGAAATACTGATTTCCAAAATGATTTCATCCAGGATCCACCTTATTTAAACTACTGTAATGAGATCAGGAAAAATGTTGCACCTGCCCATTATTTGCTTAATATGACAGCCTGTTGTAATGCCATCTTATCTGCTCTTTCGAGGCTGTTTTTCAACATTCCTAAGAAAGAAGATCTTTGTTCATATGGAGAGGAGGATATTGTGGATCATATACTGCTACTCTGCTTCTTTTATACAGATATTCAAGATATATATATGAAGTTTTTGTAATTCAAAATTACAAAAACATATTTAGGCACTACTTTTATCTCTTATTATCTGATCAAGAGTCAAAGATTTTAGTTAGTTGATTCTGTATAATGGCTGTATATGTGTAATTCAGGGAATGTACTTTGGTTCTGTATGCTCAAACAATTGTTTCAAGTGTGGTTAAGTCTGACAATTGTCTTATGCTAATATATTAGGTATATCAGTTTAGCTATATTATGGTTTAATTCTAAAATATCTATTTTATTGTTTAATTTTTAGTTGCTCTGGCCTATAATTGTAATATTAATCTACTATTACTTTTATTGGGGTGGTGGAGTGAGCAGTTAAGATGCTGGACTTGTTGGCTGGAAGGTTAGCAGCCCAAGTTTGAGACCCAAGTGCTGCCATGCAATTGGGTGAGCTCTGTTGTCTGCCCCAGCTCCTGCCAACCTAACAGTTCAAAAGCATGTAAAAATACAAGTAGATAAAATAGATACCATCTCAATGGGAAGATAACAGCAATTGTGCCCCTTGGCATACAGTCATGCCAGCCACATGACCATGGAAGCATCTTCAGATGAATGTTGGCTCTTTGGCTAGGAAACAGAGATGAGCACCACTCCTAGAAGCAGCCACAACTGGCAGGGGAAAACTTGACTACTATTAGCAAAATATCCAACAAATAGTATTCTTCTTTTCTCTTCCTCCTCCTTCTCACTCTACATGCATAGACAGCATGTGTTATAGAGATGTTATCTCAGATTGCCAGCAACATTTTCCAGGATACAGCAGCATGACAGGATCTACCACCGCTATAATCTCTGTCCACCTCCCTTTATGCATTGTTGCCATTTGCTCTCCAATCTGTGCTGAGAAAGCTGGATCTGTCAGCACCATCTGGAGATCTCACAAATCCAAATACTATGGAGTGGAACTACATGGGAGAACAACGGGAAATTAAAATGAGAATTTCAAGGAAATATACTAGTTGCTGCCTCCAGATAAGACTGTCAAAGAGCAATCAAACAGCACATTATTAGAGCCTTACAGCTTGTCCTGCTTTGTATGATGTCACGGGTTAGAAGAAATGGGAATGAGACAAAAATTATATAAATATTTATAGACGTCTAAGTGGTTTCGACACATTATTTCAGCTTTTACTTAACAACCCTACAAGATATCAGATCAGTGTCATATATATAATGGAGCAATTGTGACTGGTATAAAAGCACTTTGGGGTTATAAGTGCCACAGAATACTCATTTAAACCCAGATTTGTTGCATTAGCATCCACCCATAATAAACAAGTAACGTATGCATTCAACCCAGAATGTTCTCACTCAAGGGACAAATGACCAAATTTAAATTACCTGCTTTGGATACATTATGGAAATGGATCTAATGTTGGGAAAGGTGGAAGAAAAAAGAAAAGAAGGAGGACCAGCAACAATGTGGATGGATTCAATAACAGGGGCAACAAGTGTATCTTTGGAAGACATGAAAGACCAGAGTATGGACAGATCATCAAGAAGAAAAATATCTTTTATGGTTGCTAAGACTCAACACCAACTGGATGGCACATAATCAATCAAGGTATGCATTGTCATTGTCTTCCTTTGACATAATATGGGGAAAGGAGAAGGCTGAAATGAGAGAGAATCTTTCCTTAATAATTCTCAATGAATTCATGCTGAGATAATTGTGGAGTTCCCAATTTAAGCTTCCTAGTCTTCACCATTTTTAAAAAATATATACTTCCAATAGTAATAGAACTGCTGAGTCTATTGAAAAAAGGGGATCCCATCTATAATCTTCATGTCAGCACTGCAGAAAAGTCCTTTTAGACATAGGATGTTGTGGTCTACAAGAGAGCCCTTCACTTGCTACTATATATTCACATGCATCAAAATGTGGTTGGTGGTTTTCCCACTCTTCTTTCTGGTCACCGAATACCAGGAAGATTTCAGTGAATCTTTCTGAAAATGTCAAGAAATATAACTTCTGCTGAAGTTCTGTTAATGATTTTCCTAGAAGAAATCTGAGAACTCAGACTTGTGTGAGGAAGTATATTTTCCTAATTCTTATGGATATGGCTAGCATTTTGTTAATAAGAAACAAATTTGATCCAATGAAGAAATAAACATATTTAGTGATGGTTTTAAAACTATTAATTAGGGTTTGGAAAGTGAGATTTAGGGTGAAATTACAGTGCTGAGGAAGAAATACTGATTGTCCTTTTCCTTATGTAGCAATTTCTTAACTGAAATCTTTTCCCTTCTTACAATTTGCCCCATAAGACATGGAGACCTGCTAGAAAACTGTACACTTACAGGAGTATATATCGCCTCACTGATAGGATTTTTCCTTTAAACTTCCTATGGCAGAAATTCCAGCAGTGAGCCATTGTGGGGCCGGGGGAATCTATTAATCTTAGGATGTTTTGTGGAAAATTTAGCTTTGCCCTAAACCAAAACTTTGCCCTACTGTTTCTGACACCACAAAACATTCAAGTTGCATCACTTTTCTGATGGCAGCTCTTGAAGACTGATGACATTTACAAAGTCTGTCAGATAGACTTTCACTGCTGGACGTTTCAGTTGTAATTTTAAATGTGAATAGAATCATGGTTAACGAGGCAACCTGCTGTTTTACCTATCAATGAAGGTGCTATTGATTGACATGCAAACTCAAAGCTTGGCAGGGGTGGGGACATTCCCTGAGATCTCTTTTGTCTGTTTTCTCTTTCCATGGAAAGGGAAGATTTTAATGAAGCCTAGAAACCTCAAAAGGGCATTTATTTCCTTTTGGGAAGAATAGAACACAAGGTAGCCAAAAGCGAAGTGCAGTGGATTTTGACACTGTTGAGTGAATGTTAAAGATTGTGACAGTTTTCCTATTTTGAAAGTACCACTCAGGGTTTCTTCTAGTTACTCTGATCCCTTCTCCTATAGCCTTTTCTTGGAATTATAACTTTTTAAACTCTCTCCTCCCACTTCCTTCCCTACTGAGTGGAAAAAAGGTAAAATATTTTTCTGCTGATTTAGCAGGATTAAAAAATAAATTAAAGCCCCCAGGCTGCCTAGAAGACTTGTTTTACCAGCTGCTAGCAGAAAATCTACTAATGATTACATTTTAAGCCCTTTTAGCACATTGAGTTCAGCAGGTTAAACCTGCTGGACCGAATGGCCTAGGAGTCATCTGTCTCCTACATCTGAGAGATCAATGTTTTATAGCAGGTTAGCTTCGAAATCAGCAAAGAAAAAGATCCATCACTCCTACTTAAGTATCACACATACTTAATACACCTATTAAGTACAGAATATTCATACCTAGATGGGCTATATTTAATGGATGACTAGGATTTCCAGACATACTTTCAAATTTCTGCCCAACATTAAGCACAAGCATCAGTGTGCACAAGCATCAGTCTACTCCTTCGTGAAAAATAGAATTCTCAAGAATGTGAAAACAATATAAAATATATTAGGATTGTGTAGAAGATAGCTTTATATCAGAGGAATATAACTTGTTTTTAACTTGAGGCTGGTGCTTATGTGAAAGAAAATAAAGATAAGCTTTATTGTATGAAAAACAAACTCAATTTAAATTAAATGTAAATGAAGGTGGTAAGGTTGCCTGGCCCTCACTATTTTTTTTACAAAGTGATACCAGCATCTCTGTCAAAAGGGAACTCAGAAGTACAAAGTATGGAGACTGGGAATGCAAACAGTGTGAAAATGCTTTACATTAATATCAGAAAGGCTCTCTTCAGTATGAAAGCAGGAATTTCCACTTTTCTGACGTAATGAATATATAATCCTAGAATTTCAGAATTCTGTTGCATAGGAAGGCAAGCCACACCTCTACTGTAAATAAATAAATAAATTCTGATATATGATACACACATATGCACACAAAGATATTTGGAGGGAATTCTAAAGTGGGATCCTGAAAAAGTCCAATGTTTATATTTATTGACAAAAGGCATTGGACAATTGATATTGACAGTGCCGATCTTTGAAATGTGACCCATAAAAATCATTATGGAGTTCAAAGGTACTGCCATTTGATGGTGGTGAAGTCATCAAATAAATGAAGAGAATGACTATAATCATGCAGTCATGGCAGCCATCTTGACATTTTTGATAGACCCCTATTGGAAGCCAGTGAGGCCAATGTTTCCTCTCCTGTTCTCTCCTTATTAAGAATGTGAAGCATTCCTAGAAACTATCTTTGGTAGCCACTACTTTATATGAGCCAGAATTTGAATGCACAAACCTTTCCTTAAGATTATATACATAATCTCAGTGACTCTTTGATAATAACTAAACATGTGACAAGGAAGAATACTAAATTATACTATTGTGTGGTCTGTCTGTCTAATATTATTTACTTTTCAACTGACAATGGCTCGTTTAAGTAAATGTTTTGTCCTTTTTATCTTAGGGATATCAAATACTGACCATTTGTATTTCATATCTCAAGTCACTAACCCTGCCACTGGCATTTGTATAAACAAATAAAAAATAGAGCTTCAAGGTTGGCTGCTTTGCTCTGGGCAAGGATGCAGGTGGCAATTGCTTCTATGAATATTTGGTTGACTCCACCAATTACCCACTTATACTTTGTAAGTCAAAGGAAAATATAGACTGTAGTCTGTGTCAAAATTGTATGTTGAGCTTGTTCTCTGAAGCTGCTGGAATTTTTGGACCTGGCTTAGTTTGTGCTTGCTCAGCCTGACAAGCTGGCATGTGATAGACATATTTTAGTCAAAAGGTTTTTAAACTAGTAAAATGTTCCCAAAGTCAACTATGCTATGAAGCACAACAAAGAGAGTGGAAATTCATTGCCAGAGAAAATAACAAGCTCTAAATATTCCAAACCATTTGGTCACGTCACAGTCGAGAAAATGTTGCTTTTTTTCTTCTTTTGCTATAAATGCAAACTAAATCAGGAGTAATTTCAATATGCCCAGTATAGTGGGACCAAAGTGGAAACCAGAAAGTGAATGCAAGAAATTATTTCCAATAACCAAAGTACAAACAGTGTTTTTGCTCTTGTCTGCATCAGCAACAAAGGCACAAATAGAGGATCTGTTACAAGTTGATTCCAGAAAAGGAAATTATTTGCTGGAATTTCCTCTTTCTTTGCAATTTGATTCAGAACTTTTTCAGTCTCAGGTAATTTAGGTCTGGATAGTTTCAACAAATGCACCGCCAGCTGGAACAGAACCCATTTAACAATGTCACTTTTCCAGGCCACCTCATTTTAATATTTGTTGTTGTTTCTCTTTCTTAAGGAATAGGGCTTTGTTTTTGCAAGATATTAGTACAGTGTAGTCAGACGCCAGGGCTTTCTGCTCAACATTATTAACACTGGGGGTAGCTAAGAAGGAAAATCCAAATAAATTCATATTCTAACAATGCAATAATACATTCCCTCCTTTCCTCCCTCCCTCCCTC
>JANHZU010001571.1:73374-85389 GCA_032468055.1 Acrochordus granulatus
AGATTCAAACTGAAAATACAGTAATTCTGTACACAAAATTTAAACAAACACAATTTTTAGAACAAAATGGCTTCTTCAGGCAGAAGTTAGTATAAAATAGTCAGTAATAAGTAAACTTTAACCAATGAAAGCTGTTTTTCCTGTTTTTGAATACTGCATACAGATGTCCTGTATTTTTTGGTTGCATTCTAATAAAGAGACTGAGACATAATGGTCATTATACCATTGCTGAAACAAGAATTCTAATGGTGGCCTAAGACTTTTTCAGAGTACTGTATTTGTGAAGTTGATTGAAATCCCTTGACTTCTAGCCATTCAACTCCCAAGTCAACCACAAAAACCTCAGTTCCTGCAGTCTGCTCATGAAAAGCAGCTGTCCAGCATAGAAATGGGTGATCTCACAATCTTTCCTTTTTCCAGAGAGACCTTGCCAGGCAGAATTACCTGTCTGGCCACCACTCTCAGCTTCAGTGTGATTGTGGCTCCTTCAGGGACATCTATTTCAACATTAATCTTCACTAGAAGTCCCCAATGTTAGAATTAAACATGATAAATCTGATAAGTCTTTGAAGCAAAGCTATTTTGTCTTACTAAGGTTGAACTAGGCTTATTTCTTTCCATTTCGGCCCTTAAAATCTCTGGGCCTCTGGACAGAACCTCCATAGCATAACTTGTCCAACTCAGGGTCAAGATGTAAGGAATGTTGATTAGAAACTTAATGTATCAAGAACCTAAGGTGTTTGTGTTGGACAGGGAAAATGGAATAAATGATGGGCATACAAAAGCTGCAAAAAAACAGAGCAAGTAGACCTTGTATCCGTTGATCAACTGTTCATTAAAGATGGAAAAATGGATTTAAAATTGTAAGATGTGTAATTGCTGGTAGAAAGCTAATGTATAACAGTATCTCTCGTAATTTGAGGAATTAATGTTTGTCAAAAGAAAGGGAAATGGCTTTATATAAGAGCTTGTTTCTGCCCATTTTACTTTTGTACGGAAATGAGTGTTAGGTATGTCAGGAGACAGGAAGTAAGTTGAATGGAGTCCTTAAAAATTGTATGTGACAAAACAAGAAAAAGCTAAAGAATGAATAAGTAAGGATTAAGAATGAATAAGTGCTGAAAGAATGTGAATACAAAATTGAATACAATTGAATACAAAAGCAATTGGTCAGTATGAATATATATGTAAGACATATATTGAGCTGGTTTGGTTATAGAAAGAGAATCAACAACAACTGAATTGCAAACTATAAATATGAAAATAGAGTAAACAGAATGAGAAGAAGTAGAAGATTAAGAAAACTAACTGTTGAATGAATGAGATCCTTGAAATGTTTAACAATGAGTTTAAAGAATAAAAGGCAATGGAGCTAAGAATGATTTCAATGACAGAGAAGTCTGAAGAAACATAGTGCATGGTGTTGGTGTGAACTAGATTAAGACAGAAAGTAATCTAGAAAGAAAGGGAGCATTCCTTCCAATTGAATTAACTGCAGTAAAAACAAATTACTCTGTACATGGAGATCAACATAAAATACTCACAGAAACAAACTTTGTCTGTTTCCTCATGTCGGAGGAAGGAAGGAAGGAAGGAAGGAAGGAAGGAAGGAAGGAAGGAAGGAAGGACGGAAGGAAGGAAGGAAGGAAGGAAGGAAGGAAGGAAGGAAGGAAGGAAGGAAGGAAGGAAGGAAGGAAGGAAGGAAGGAAACTTATGAGAATTATAATAGTAATAATAAAATACATGGCTTTCAGGATATTTATAAGGTTCAGTCTTGCCAAAACTAAATCCTAATTATTCTGTTTAAATGCTGCAAGCTTGCAATGCAAGGGCAGGGCACAAAGAAATGATGACATTTCAAGATTCTACTGTTTTTATTTTTTTTCAAACCATGCTTTTCTCTGTGAATATTTCAAATGTCTTTTTCTACTTTCCTTGCCATTCTTTTGTTTCCACAATAAATATCTTGGCCTGGGTTAATTTTATTTTCAAGCCTCAATACAGCACTTGGAGAGATTAAATATGGGCTCCCTGATTTCATGGGATGGAGTGTAGGATTTTAACATTCTCCAAATCTGTAAATCAGATTTCTTTCCAGATCTGATTGCTTAGCTTTCTTCTAACAGCCTTATAGAGAAGCAGAACTTTTGCAAAAGGAAAATGCCATCCTATCCTTAGAAAACAACTGCTTCAGAAAACACTTTCTTGCTTTGTAAACTTTGTAATTTACAGGTCACATTTGCCCCATCCGCAATTCTAATTTTGCAGACTTCCCTACATTGCCCAAAAATTTATGTGCAAAACTGAGATTTTTAATTTTTTGTACATGTATAAAATAAAGGCTAAGATTCGAGCAAGGTAGATTTGTGGGACCAAAGGTTTTCCACTTCTGAATGATCTTTGATAATGGTGAAGTATAATGAAGCATTCTATTGCAGTTTACTGTTATTCTTGATGTTACTAAAAAAAGTTTTGCATCAGAATAATTAAAGAAGCATTCTCTCCAAGGCCTGTGAGGAAGCACTGGGTATTACCAGGAAATCCTTTGCTAATTGCAAACTCAAGAATATCTTATCAGATATTTATTCCTTTTGGGAATTATAGATAAAGTCCAGCAACAGCTAAACATCTTCTCTATGTCCATCTTTTCCTTAGATGGTAGGAATGTTAAACACCTGAAAAGCTACAGGTCTAGCTGGTTTTGATGCTAGAAAGTTTGTGCTGTATGTTGCTGTTGAAGGCATAAAATTGTGGATAGGTAATTTGAAAAGTTTTATAAATGCATAATTTATTTATTCTTTCATGCAATTTGTATTCTCTTCTCTAGTCTGGAGGTTGAGTCATGGCAACTGGACTTCTTTTCTTGTTGGTTAAGCTATAAGAAAGAAGTCTAGTTGCCATAACTCAGCCTCCAAACTATTCTATCTAGATGACTGAGAATTGTCATTGACTTTTCTCAAGGAGTTTTGTTTTGACTGCATTTTGCATTTTCTGAATGCATTCATTTGATTTGCAAATTGTCTATTTCCCCACTTTCAACTATGGAAGTTTTTTCTTTTCAATATTGTACCATTCTGGGTACCTGTAGGAGGTCCTGGGAGAGTACCAGAATATTTTGCAGCAAAGAAGCACCAGTAATCCCTTTGTTTATAAACTGGGATGAGGAACATACAATTTACAGTTCATGGGCCGTATACTCCTGCCTTTTATTTCTGCAGGAATTTATCCATGCCACTGAAGCCTAGTTGATAATAATATTTCTTGAGTAACAAGCTCTAAGTTCACCTCCTATACTGGCTCTCTATTGAGTTTATAACCTGTTTGTATGTGCTGCCAAACCCAGTCTGGGCAACTGCCAGATGTCTGGATTTCAACTCCAAAATTTTCTATCAGTACAGGTATTTCTAAGAATTCTGGGAATGGAAATCCAGGCATCTAGATAGTGTCTAGGTTAAGTAAGGTTGGTGTATGTAATTTCTTATATCTTAGGAACTGGAAGGACTGGATTCAATCTCTACTCAATATGAAGTTCACTGAATGCCCTTGAGCTTCCCCTCTCATAATTATTGTGAGGATACAATGTTTTTAGGGTAGAGTAGGGTGGGGAGATCATATTCATATATTTCTTGAAGGAAAGGTAGCGCATAGATGTAACATATATTAATAATAATAAATCAGGAGATTATGGAGGTCTTTTTTTCTTCATATGATAAAAGATTTCTGGGATCCTTTATAGATGAAAGAGAAGGCATAAAATAAATAAAGTAAATAATAAGACTTTGGTACCTTCAAAATCTTTTTTTGAAGATTCTAGGTATGAGAAGAATATTTTTAAGAAAGAAACATTGATGAATACAAGGCTTCATTTTTTAAAACAACTTAAACTTGAAGTAGCTCTTTGGATTCCAGCCATAACCAATGCATCTAACTGCATGATAACTCCTTGTGGTTTGCAGAATTCAGATCTGATGGATGAATATAATCCAATGCCCCAACCTAGCCACAGTTGGGCATGTCCAGAGAGAAATATTATTAGTCAAACAAAGTTTTCAAGAGCAGTCCTTTCAGCCAAAGTTGTGCATGGAGCCAATTGAAATATAGCTTGAGAGTAGAATTACACTTTAAATTCTATTATCAGTCACCAGTCATGCAACACAGTACATGAAAAAGAACCATTAGAGAACTTAGCAAAGCTGCCTTTACCTTTTCCCATTATCCCATAATTCAATGCTGCAGGAAGTACTTAACACAATTTATGGTGCTAGCTTTTGTTGAAAATATTATTCAACTCACAGTGCTCATCAATTTTTTCCCCTTCTAAACCATCCATTCTTTAAAAAAATAATTTACTTAACTCCTTGAAATGACTATCAGTTTTGCTAGTGCCAGCAATTGATTGATAGGCACTTTTTAAAAAACTGCATTCCATAAACTTACCTTCGAAGTTCTTAAGTAAGATTTTGTCTGTTCGTAAGACTACTATAAAACCAGGGTTTTGTACTAAGAAATTTTTTCTTCTGTTTTTCCTTATCAACAAATGAGCTGGTGTGGGATCAGAACTCTCTGTATTTACTCTTTGATTTAGGAAGCTTGAAATGCCTTTTGACCTAACCATCAACACAATAATAATTAGCATGATCATAGTTTACACTAAATTTGGATGATATGCTAAATTAAAATATGCTGGATCAACCTGTGATTCAATATGTTCTCCAAAACCAGACAATAATTAATATTTAAAACAAAGTTTCAGACCAATATTGTAATAATCCATCCAGGAGACACTGCTCTTTGACCAAATATTCAAATTAACTGAACTACTTGTTCCTGCCAATTATACACCATAACTTATATCAAGCAAAGTGTTTCTTTCTCACACTTTCCTCTTCCTCAAGACAGAGTAATCTTTTCTCCTCCCTTACAGTAATCCTTAATTTACAATCAGTCACTTAACAACTATTTGAAGTTACAACAGGTTCAAAAACAGTTACTTATAGCCCATCCTGATGACTACCATACCCCTTTAGTTGAATGAGTGCATTTTGGGTGCTTGACAACCAGCTCACATTTACAACCCATTGCTGTGTCCTGAGGTTACATGATCACATTTTGCAACATTTTATGCTATTTTTCCAGCAAAAATACACCCATTGGATAAGCTGGATTCAGAGTTATGACCACTGATTTATTTAATGATCACGGTGACTCACTAACAACTGTTGTAAAAATGGTCATTAAATTGAATGTGATGACTCCTTACAATCACAATGATGTACAACCAAAATTCCAGGCTCAATTGTAGTCATAAGTTGAGGACTACCTGTAATGGTTCATTGCTTCCTTCTCCCTTCTCAAGGCATATTTATATTCTTGAACATGTATATTCTAAACGTACAAGTTAGTAGAAAAGCCAAAGGAAGAATTTAAAAAGATATTGAATTAACGATGAAAATAATTTTAATTTGATAGATTCTAGCCAACATGCATATTTGATAAAACCCATGTAGAGGCAAAGAACTAAACTCTAACAGATATTCATTGCCTGGAAGAAAATTGAAAGGAATGAAGTTCTAAAGTTGGGCTTTAAGCAGGTCATGCTCAGAATATGAGCCATCACCACAAACACATGTGGGCATTGATCACAAAGCTTGTGTACTTTAACTGTCTGGCTTGTGGTCTGCCAACCACTAGGGGCAAGCGAAACAAACAATTTACAGCTGCCTAAATCTAAATTAAAATATATCAAGGGAAGTAGATAAAAGAAATAAAGAACAAAAGGCATCAAGAACAAAATGACATAGAACAAAATTTTGATAGGAGAGTGAAAAGCAGAGAACAAGTAACTGATGGTTAAGGAAAAAGGGACAGGAAGTGTGTAAAATGAATAGCAAGGCATTAAGCTAAATCTAAGAGTCAAATATAAAGCAGAGTCATTCAACTGTATCAATCTGAGTTGCAACAGGTTTACCAGATGACTAATTGGGTGCAGCTTCATAAAAAGTTAAGACAAGCCAATGTGCACCATTGTAATGGTGTGTGAGAAAGACCTTGAGAAATGGAGCAAAAAGGTGTTGACTAGTAATGGTCAGATAAGAGAGGGCCTAGCCCACAGCTACATAATGGGAGGAGCAAAGAGCCCAGAGGGAACCCTTCTTAACTTCTCAGGCTGTTAAAGGGACAGCAGCAAATTAATACTTTCAGACTTAGAAGACTGATGTCAGCCTCCCCAGGTAGTGCAGGGAGGAAACCCGACCAGATGAGCTAATTCTACTTTATTGTAAGGCTACATTAACAGAATCTTGAAGTCTAAAAGTACAAATCTCCTGCCATCTCCTTTATAGCCTGAGAAGTTACGGAGGGTCCCTTCTGATCTGCTTATTATGCTTATCTAAAAGTGAATCATGAGCCTGTTCCCTTAGTCTGGGAAATGTCTCTATATATTCTCATTAATCCAGGTCATATTCTCTTTCATTCCCAGGTCTTAGCCTGGGAATTCTGCCCTAACACTTGAGCAGCTTCCTGGAAGAAAGTTTTCTTATGACACTCAAACAAGAGGACTCCCTTCCTACGATCCACAAAGCAGGATAATCAATTGGAGTATAGTATCTGGAAAAGGACTGAGGATCCCATCACCAACAGCCAACATTTCTAGAATGCCTGAAATAGAATGAGGGAAGCCAAAAGTGCTGTTTCAAAAAGGCAGCCAAGCTGAGGAGCCCTTGGGCTGCCAAGTCTACCAAAGCATGGTTCTGCCTAATGCTCTCTAGCCAGTCTGATCTGTTATTGGAGATTGTAGCATCTCCTTGTATCTATGATATGCTTTGACTACTAGAACAAATTGTGAAAGGCAGAGCAAGGAAAGGATTTTCACCAAAAAAAATCCTCTGTCTGTTTCTCAATTAAACAAATCTGTTTTTCAAACACAAAGGGAACTTCATCGTTCTGTTTATCTTTCTCTCTCATAGTTTAGATAAAGGTGAGACTTTCTACCCTTCTGTATTCTTTAATCAACCAAGATTTACTTCTAACATAATGAACGCCTGTAGCAATCAATGACAGCTGGGCAAAACTCACACTCTGCATCCAAGACAACAATATTACAGTACGAGCATATGTTATTTTTTTCCAGTGGAAAGCTCAGCTACTAATTACTCAGTATTCTTTCAAACCCTTCCTTAGGTTCAGAATCCGGTTTTCTAAAAAAGGCTCCTGCTGATTGAATTTAGATCTCTAGCATCTGTCTCCACAAGTTCCTCCTCGACTTCAGGAAGCTGGAAGCTGCCTTGAGGGGGAGAATTTCCCCTTCTAAAACTATTTTTCTGTGGGTACAAAGCCTTAAAATAAGATGGAGTACTCCTGGCAGGCTTTCTGTTCAAACAAAATTGGGGCAAGCAGCCAGCTTGAGCTGGCAGTGCAGTTTGCCCTAATTTTGCCTGAAGATACCACTTACTTAACAGATGATACTTATTCTTCTACTCTGCTTAATAAATGGAGTCTTCTGAGTAGAAATAGCTTTACTCAGGTTTTCATACTATCCTTACACAAATGCAATCTGTTTCTTATATAATCATCCCAAACTTTGCTAATGCTCCATTTTCTAAAACAGATTTAGCCAGCAGACCTAGCCAAAATTTTCTGCCAACAAAAACATTGGCTTCAACAGGAACATTCAATATTCTGGTTCATTAAAAATGAACATAATAACATACTGAAACACCTGTTGTATAAGCTACCCTGATAGTTCAAGGTGATTATGTTTAATATTATTGCATGTAATAGTTGTGCAAAGAATAGATTTGCAGTCACTGCACGAGCATTGCCAAAGTCTTTGGGATTTGGTGGAATTGTGCATGTTTCATTTAGAACAGCACTGTGTGTGGGCCTTCTCTAATTTCAAGGTCCTGCATTTGAGTTCAGTTCATTCCATTAGTACTTTGCAATGGTTAATTTTAAAAGTTAGGAACAAGTGTGATACAGTAGTCATATTTCTTTTGTCCATCCTAATACAAATGGAAGGTTAAACTAAGAGATGATCAGAGCTTCTAACTGCAATCCAATGCATGTACCCAGTGGAACCGATACAGACTCAGATTGTGCAATTCTGAAAGCATTGTAGATTAGACATGGATGAGAAACAGGATCATGACGATCAAGCCTGACTTAGTAATGTTCAACAAAACATGGGAACAGTACTTAAGTACACATCCTTTCAGTTGTGTTCTCTTGACAAAGTCCCATCCATTGATATCATCTGATCTGTCCAAGAATAAGAAAGCAAGCCAGGCTTGACTGGTTTAGGTTTTCTACCCCTTCCTGAAAAAGACGGAGTAAAGTCATTTCTGCTGATGGTCCTGCTCATACCAGACAAGTAAATTTTATCAAAAATTCATTTCCAGAATTAAGATCTCTCCTATTGGAAACCCTTAACTACTCCCACTGCAGTAGTGAGCCCCTGGACAGCTTCAGTGCGTATAGTAGAAAGTATGAGTGGGCTGGAGGTCTCCAAAATGGTTCAAGTTCAACTCTCAAAATTCATTAAGTCTGTTTAGAGTGTTCTACACCCAAAACAAAACTTCTATTGATTTGTTCTATGTTCAGAACAAGACACCGTCATTTCAAGAAATGTTCTGTGCTATTCCCAGCCCTGTCATGATCTTGCTAGTGAACTTTCTAAATTATCCTTTATTTTTCTGGCCTGGTCTAACCAAACAAAAGTAAGAGTTGCTATGGTCCTAAGTTGGATGGAGAGATCACAGGGAAGAAGTGCTGGAGCTAATCAACAGGTGTGAAAAGCCATTCTGAACCCAATTCTATTGATAAGAGTCCAAGAGATGAGGAGAAGGCCTATGTGACTTACAGGGCCCTGGTTGTTTCTGAGACAACTGCCATAATACCATATTAGCTCAAGTATACTACTTTTGGGTCAGAGACACTCTCATGGAAGGTTCAAAAAGTAACGATGATAATTGCAATCACATAATCCAAGCCTTGAATGTGTTTCATGACCTTTCTTATGTAGCAGAAGTGATTCTCCAGTTAGGAGTTGTATGTATAAGTACTAGTGATACTAATGCTGAACTACTTGTCAGTTACACAAACTGAGACATGCTCACTAAAAGCTTTTTGTTGTTGTTGTTGTTGCTTGGAGAGGGCAACTTGCTTTCATGGATGTCTATGGAGGAAAATGGGAGACCTGGGTTGTCACATTTGCCATTACATCATTAACAATTTGCATGAATTGATCTTAATTCACATTATATTGTTTTATCTCCAATATACTATCTTTTCATGGGTGGTTTCAATTTTTTATTTCTGATTTTTGATCATTATAAACTGGATGAAATTGCCAATGGCAGGGGACTTTAAAACCTTAAACTCTAAATCATTAAATGAAAATCATTATGTTTCTATTGGTTTTTTATGCTTAGTGTCCCCTGTTTGGAATTAAGTGGGTAGTTGCAGACAACAAACCCCTATTCAAAATGATGCTCCATAGAGGTAGAGGAAGCAGAAGGATAAGTAGAATGTTCAATGGATCTGCTTGCCCAGGGAAAGGCAACACTTGCAGGGAAGCTTTATTTGAGTAATATGCTTGGCCCTTCTCTGACAGCAATGCTTCTATCACATGGCATTAGGTGGTGTGATGGAGAGAAAACACCAGGAGTAAGCTTTATCCTCAGGGAGTTGAATGAAGTAGTTTTAGACTCAGAGGCTGATAAGCTTAAAGGCTGTAAGAATCCCCTGAGACCCTCTACAAGCCAGGAGGGCTTGTTGGGAGGGAGACAGTGAGCTCAAGCTGTTGACTGACAGAATGTGAAAGGAACTGCTGCTGCGCTTCATTCATTAAAGCATGTAAAACTCCTCCAACCCTCCAGAAAGGCCTAGCCTTGAAACCACTTATTTCCCTAGTGGAGAACTGAGCTACTCTATCAAAAAGAAATGCCGGTGGGGAAAAAAGGGAGCTGGTTCCCATAAAAGAGAAAGGACTTCTTCATTGAGGCTAGCATTCCAGACTTTCTTTTGGGGGAGAAAGGGTAAAGGGCACAGACTGCTAAAACAGGTCTATCTGTTTAGCCTAACACTATAATTTGATTTATTCATTTGAGAATGAATAAACATTCAAAGGATATCATCTTAATTTTAAAGCTTTATCCCTTAGAGTATTGTGTGACTAATCAAATTCCCTATTCTGCTGGTATGCCTAGTGGTTGCCTTTTGTCACTTGCAACTGCCTGCCCTTATCCCACATCCTTTCATAAAAGCATTCTTGCCCCAAGTGGGTGAAGCAGGGCCCAGTGGGAGTGGGGCTCTTTCCCCAGAATAAGCAGAGTAGGCGATAGTATCAACTCTTCTCCCAGTCAAATATTCCTCTCCATTGATGACCCGAGAACTTGAAAGTGAAGAATAGGGAAAGGAGAAGACACCCTTCCTGAGTTCCAGCAGGTGATCTGCAACCATCAAAATGTTATCCTTCAAACTACCAGAGCACATCAACTGAAAGATTCCAAAGTAACCCCCTGAGACCCTTATCTGAGCTCCTTGAGAGGTGTTGCTTCACATGTCATGTAGTGATGGAGTTCCAGTCCAGCCCTAATCTTGGATAATTAAAAACTGGCCCTGTTTTAAAATAACTTAGTCTCTCAGGCATAATAAGTTGCCTGTCCCTAGAAATTTCCTATGAATTAATTCAATCTAGGGCTTTTCAGATATCAGTGAAATTTACTGAACCTAATATACTTCAGTCTAGGATTACTACATACATACAGATCAGTGCAAATCCTTCAGAGTCTCCCCTGCCATGCGGTTGTATATAAACACGCATACAAAGATGACTGAAATACCTTCCAAAGCAGCCATGTCAGTCTGCTGCTGCTTGAAAGATTTTGAGAGATGTGCATCTGACTATCGCAAAATGCAAAGGTGCGTTTGGAGTGCCATATAAGACTGTTTCACCCAAATTTTCTCTGAATAAACAATGTTTAGACAAGTATTCTTCCATGCATTCCCCAAAGATTAGACATTTTATTTCCTACATTTTGACTGTAGGTCTGAAATAAAACTGATTTCTTCCCCTTAAAAATTACTGTAGGTCTTTTCAGGTCAGAATTTTTTTTACATTACATAGTAACAGAGTACTTTTAAAGTTGCCAATTTTGTTATACAGAATTTATGGTCAGAGGGTGAAAGGAGAGTTCCTGAAGGAATTCAGCAGAAATTAATACTAAATCATCACCTGTGTGGATAGAAGGATAAATATGCTTGAGTGCCTTATTAGTGCTGAAAGTGAAAACTATGGGTAATATATGAGGCAATATACTATATAATATAATATAATATATGATTTAATGAAAAACCTTAATCAAAAAGAATTGGTAAACAACCTTTGAACACCATTCTAAAACCAGTGTATAGAAACATACTCATTTTGGGAGGTGATTAGAAGGCAGAAGTAGAATTAAAATCCAAATTAAGTGCAAATAATCCAAGTGGGATTAAGTTTTACTGGATTTAATGCTAAACTTCTAAAGCAGCTTCCTTAGGATCTTATTCTGAATTTCTGTGCCTCAAAGCAAATTTATGCTCATTTGGCCCTTGGAAAACTGCTTCTATGAAGGCCACATTCTGATATGATATAGTTCAAGGATCAGCACATGAGGCTTGGGTTTAAGCTGTTCCCCCATGTGCTCTCTTCTCTTCTAAATGAAGAAGAAGAAACATAGAGTGGAACCTCCAATTGTGAGCACCTGAGTGCAGGAGATTTTCTCAAGAAGAGCAAATTTTTTTAATAAAATTTAATTCGGTTGACGAGTGGCAACTCACAAGATGAGCACTGTGCAATGAGCTCACGCAGGAAATCTCACAACAGAGCCGATGGTTCTTCTCTCTTACTGTGTAAAAAGTGTAAATTAAGAGAAAGAACTTGCAAGACTCAGACTCCAGATTCTCCTTCCAGGAAGTCACCCTCCCCCTCCTCTCCTCCCTCTCCTCTCCCTCACGCCAGCCAGAATTGTTCTC
>JANHZU010001571.1:174040-185040 GCA_032468055.1 Acrochordus granulatus
TAAGATTACAACTTCAGTTTGTAATCCTAAACACATATATGAAAGATTAATATAACTTTTATAGTAAATCTAACTAAGATGGCAGTATATATTAATAGAAATCCCATTTATATCTCTGCCCCAAATTGTTTATCTGTACTTGTCAAAAAAGTGAAACATTTAGCAGTCCTGATGCAATTAAATGTTGCTCACATAGGACTATTTTTCTCTACCATTTCCCCCAGGAGATAACTGCTAAAACTTGACAATTTCCTTATCTGTGTCTAAATCAGAAACACTCAAGTTCCACCTTCAAAATAAAGAAACCTGGATTTTTTCAGTGTTTCAGAGCATTTATCTTAATTCTTCCCATTAGAGGAGAAACTCCACCAAAAATTTTAAATAGTTTTACCAAACAACCTGCCATGGACTGAGGAATGACAAAAGGCACCTGTGGAAGGTTACACTCCTTTGTTCACCTCTTCCCAATCCAGCAATCTTCAAATATGTTGCATTGCAACTCCCATCATTTTCAGTTACCTGATGCTGGATAAGAATTAGGGGAATTTCCTTCAGCTAGAAGAGCATCAACTTGGGAAAAGCTAATGTAGATTGAATAAGTAAATACAATTTTCTCTGTGCTGCCACCCCAATCCACAAATAAATATTTATTCAGTCTCAAGCCATCAGATCTAATTTTGTGCCCAGAGGTAGATTGTCCATAGCAATTAAAGATAATAACTTTCTCAAACATTGTCAAGAATTTCAAGTTCTGTATACATACATATCAGAAATCCTTATAACAATCCTACAACATAAACCCATGATATGACTCTCAATGGAACTGAGAAACTCCTTATCTCATGGCCTCCAAAAGGTTATTCAGTGTCTGCTAAATGCAGACAGTGGGTCAAGGATTTACATGTTTGGGTTTACAAGAAGCTGAATAAGTTGCTTAATTGTTTTTAAGCATCTGTTCTGTGCATCAGCAGCATACCCATGTGGCTTTCTTCATGTGCAAAGAGAGTGGAGCAAGCCTAAATCAGATTTTCAGCCTGCATTTCTTGCAGATTAAACTATTACCTTTCCTAAGTAGGGGGTTGTTGTTCTGACTCGCAGCAAATAAAGATGAACATCAAAATGGTGGATGGATCTCCATTTATGAGATCCATAAAAGGGGAAGAGTCATGAGTACTTGAAATATTCAGTGTTTCAATCACCATTCTGAGCAAGATCCACAAGCTACTTACATGAAATAGATAGAATGTGCATGAAACAGGCATTCTGCACAGCCACGGCATTTTAAAAGTCCTGAAAAGCTCAGACCATCCCGCAATTCCTTCTCTCTGCATCTTGTATCCAAGATAATTTTCTGACCACTGCATTTTGTCTACTTAAGCCAATGGTCAAGTAAACATGAGTATGTAAGAAAACTCAAAATGTTGATATGGCTCTTGGCTTTTAATGTTAATCAATTGCCTCTGAGTCCTGAATCAGACATACTGATTCATCTGATAATATTGTAGCAAGTTATATTTTGGATAGGCCTCCCTCATTATTCAAGTGTCCAGAGCCCTTGCTGAAGCTTCCAAGTTGCTTTCAGCAGCTGCCCTGATAAATTCTATTGCAGTAATCAAGCCTGGAAGTTCCAAAAGCATGAATCAGTATCGCAAAAAATGGGAAGAGCTTTCTAATGAATCAGAGATGGGGAAAGAATGTCAGATTGTCACTTATTAAGTACACATTATACTTTTTACTGTACGGGAAGAGATATAGCTTGTATTTTTAGAGATCATCCAGAGCTAATCCTACTCAAAAGGGAGTTACAAATTGTGCACTAAACTGTGCATATTCCACAAAACTGATTTATGGATGAGGGTTATACACCACTCCAGAATAAGGCACTATTTGTGAATAAATAGGTTAATTCACTAAAACTTTGGAGGCCCTTGGCAACCTGTCACTCACTGTAGATGGATATGCTGTTGAACTGGAGAGAAGAGTAGGAGAATGGGTGGTCTCCAGTGTATTCCAGCACTCAAGGAAGCAGCAACAGGAAAATAAGCTTCTGTTCTTGAAAGCTCTCTACACTTTCTCTGGACACTAAGAGCTTTGCTTTAGGAAATTCCCCCAAACAGACTGGGTTTATTTAGAAAGTCTGTCCCCCCTGTCAAAATTAAATCAGAAATCACAAGACTCTGACGTGAGGGTGTCAAAGGATGAAGTTTCAAGCATTCCCAGAAATTGATATAAAGAGATCAGTGAAGTGGCACATATTGCTAGTCTTGAAGTAGAAGTTCATTTTGCCATTATTACCTTTAAGATGAAGGAAACAAAGTTCAGAGTTTAGAAGAAAACCAAATTTATCACCATGACATTGGGGTTTTGTATATTGTATGCAATTTGTTACCAGAAGATGTGGCTGCACCCATAAAAGTAAGGAGAAAACCTTTAGTAAAGTAGGATAAATCTATCCAGGGCTGCTAAGTCACATCTATTAGTATTATTTTTCCCAACCTTCAAAATTATTTTAGGGCAGCTTTATAGAAGATAAAATACCCATTTAAAAACAAAATTAACAGGAAATTAAATTAATGAAAAGGCCTTGGCATAAGATTACTATTTTTTAAATTCTATAATAACTCTTGAGGAGATTGGCTCCTCAGCTCACCTAAGATGGCAGGGATATCCAGTGGCGAATCTTGTGAAATTACTCATGCACTGATAAGGTGCCATGATGCCTAACAAAACCTTTTGGTCAAGAAAGCCTCCTCTTGCTTTCTTGCAGTTGACTATCTGTTGCTGTCTTTATGTCCTTCTGGAGATTTCTGAGAATCATCTGGATGGCCATTGATAAAATCCTGATATTGATCTAGATTAAGATTGTTCTTTCTTAATCTTACATTCTATGAAAATTACTGAGCAATATAGCATCCTGTTTAAAGCTGAAATAACCGTAGAATGTTCAGACACATTCTAAAACAATTTTTCCCCCAGGGGAAGGAATAGATTCCATATTCTAGAAACACCAGTGAGGTTCTTTTGCTCAAAACTTTCAACTGATTTTCATTTGATTTTATAATCAGAACATCCAGTACAAATTTATACACAAGAAGCTAGAATCTTTGAAGGACCACAGCTTCCTAGTTTGAAGCAGGATGAAACCAGAGCTAACTATCTGGAATAAAAGTGGAGTTCATGACAACTTCAAAGAAAACCGTAACCCCATTTCAGACAATGAAGTTGATTGACTAAAGATTCATAAAACTGAGGCCAGAGTGTTGCCTTACCTCACACAACTTCTCAAAAATCTATTTCAAAGATGTGAGAAAAACAAAAATTCTAAATGTGGAACAGAAAGCTAAGTCTCTCAGCTTCAGTTTACTTCAAATTTTTTAACAAGCATGTACTCCTTCCTCACATTTTACAGATACACATTACTATTTCCTCCAAGACTTGAAGAATTAAGTCAAATGGGAACATTTCTTTTTTTTTATTTTCCATCTGCCTTTCCTCTTGTGCATTGGATATCTCAATGAAGGAAGGCTTGCTTTGCTTTGGCTTCCTCACAAGCATAATCAAAAGTTCACAGGCAAGTATGGTTCTAATTATTTAAATGAAATAGTCCATAATTGCAAGGGGGAAAGGCAAATAATCCACAAAGTTATAATTGAAGAGGCAGGAGAGGTAGGCATTGAAATAAGATAACTAGATGTCAAGTCACTCAAAAAAGAAAGAAAGGGAAAAACAAGATTGGAAAGACAAGCTGCAAGAAATACTAAAAAAAAAATCTCATCCATCTTTTCTTAATTGAATGAGTCACAGGCAGAACAAAAGAGATTTTTTTTCAAAAAACACCCCACACCTTTTCTCCAAAGACCAGTTTTCCAGAGAGTACCCATGTGCAAAGGTTATCTGAAGAGATCATACACACTAAGATGAAAGACCTATTGAACATAGTGGAGTTTATGTCTATGTGGACAGAACTAATTTCTTATTAGATATTCTTTTTCTGAAATTTGACCCAGTTAGAAAATAATTATAATGACCTAGATAGAACTGAAAGGAGCACTGATTAAAAGGAGGATATGAAATAAAACCTCTATGCATATATCTTTAGAAGTAAATTCAAAGTAGATTACTCCTAGGCATAGGTCTAACAGTGGTAAAGAAGAAAGTGGGAAAAAGAACGAAAAGGGGGAGATTTTTTCCTCCAATGGATGATATTCTTGACAGTGCCAAAGGCAAGAGACTTTGCAAGTCAATTGGAATCTGAAAGACCATTCTTGTTTTAAAAACATATATACAATTTAAAAGAGGAGAAAGAAGTTTTGGCTTCAAGCCCCACTGATTGCCATGTCTGAATTTTTGACAAGAGTGATTTGCCCCCAAAAACAAATAAGCACCTAAAGTAAAAAATTGCTAACAGGAACTTCTATCTCCTGTTGCTCAGCTTGCTGTTTATGAAGAATGAGAAGAACTGCTGATACCCAGCCATCTCTTCTTCCCATTCTAACATCTGTCTTGCCTTTTTATCCATTTTTCTTGGAAAGAAGATTTCAAACCTGGTAAAGTTCAAAGCATTCAAAGTTCAATTAATTTCATACATCAGTGCTCAAGCAGTTATAAAATTGTCCAGTGAATTCTTCAAATTAGGTATATACAAATTCAGTGAGAAAACCGGAGTTAAATTTTGCCTTTGGAAAAAAAATGGAAAATGACTTTACTCAAGGTTTTTATTTTCAGAAATTTTGATTTGTTAATATAGGAAGGCCAGGTTCTATCCAGAACCCAAAGTTGCAGATGTTCCTCTGCCTTACTAAATCTACAGAAAAGATACAACAAAGTTGAGAAGCATCACATTTTCATCTTTCTTTTAAGATTTAGATTAATTTGGCAGAATATTAAATTTAAGAAATACTGAAAGCAAATTAACTCCCTGCTTTGCCTACCTCCACTGGTTCAGCATGCAGATAGGAGCAAAGAGCTGAATGATTTGCTATAAAATTTACATATTTGCAACATTTCCTTGTCTGAAGTCATAGAATGGCCTGTCAGATTTACAGTACTTTGGTCTGAATTCCACAGATCCCTAATTCATGTATAATTAGCCAAATATATATTTCTCAGTATCATTTCCAAACTCTATGCAATTGGTGAAAGTCTTGTCCAATCACTCAGAATATATGTTATACCAGCTTTCTCACTATCGGATCAATACTTCAAGTTTAGGAGAAACATTTCACACCCTGTCCCCAAACATGCTGACTATGACAACACTATCCTATGCTAGCCTAAAAATAAAGACTCTCTCTTAAGCAGAGTTCAACTCTGGATGACTATCTGGTCATATTCATGCAATTTTCTCACTTGCTCAGAAGAAAATTCAGCAGGATTTACTTGCCATAGATGTACAAAAGTTTTCCAGCTTCATTCATAGACATATCATTAGGCACTACAATTAAGAATGTAAATGGAAATAAATTCCATGGGAATTTATTTAAATACATTTTTTAAAGTTTCTAAGTGTTGGCAATCATGGACCAGCCCTAAAGTGATGACACTGACTCTAAAGAATTCATTCTTCTGCAAACCCTTTGGGAACTTGTTGGCTGGCATCTGACTTCTAACAGGAGCATCCGTTGCCAAAGCAGCCTTCTTAAGTTCTAAATCTTGTTCCGGATTTAGCCTTGATTTCAACTGCGCTTGAAACACAATCCTATGTTACCTCTGAAGCCAGTTTAGCTCAGTTTATAGGAACTTGCAGTACTTCCAAATATATTGCAACATCTGGTCCCCCAATAACAAGAAATCACACGTGTTCTGCCTAAACTCTTAACACGTCCTGGTAATTTTGATACACCAGGGAGATGAATGCCCTCTTTCCGCTTCCACAAGCCCATCAGATGAACCAAATTAAAATATGTTTATGATCCCGGGAAGTAACCATTTGGGCTCCTGATAACAAAACAGCCCTCTCCTTCCCTCATCCAATTTTGCTTCCAAATGTCTTGCAAAGTATTGTATGTATGCATAAAGCAGGATCCCGCTTAATGAAACTCAGTCCAGCCTGAGTTTGAATCCTAAACCCCATGTCCTCTCATCTTTCACTGCTTGGGCCACGCAGCATGCGCAAATCTGAAGTTCCTAAGATCAAGGATTCCCTACTTACCTGCAGGATGTTAGGATGCCGCAACCACTGCAAAAGGATCATCTCCTTGATAATCTTATAGGAAGCCAGCCTGTAGCAGTCTTCCAGAGACCCATAGAGCTTGACGCAGTTGTCGATATCGTGGCCCCCAAAATCGACGGATTTCAGGGCCACCGCCAGGCTCCGGTTGATCACCGCTTTGTAGACCGCTTTGGTGTAGCCGGAGCCTAGGTAATGCACCTCTGTCACGTTGCTAATGTCCCGGCATCCCAACCGAAGTGGGCCGAGAGAGAGTTCTAGTTTAGATCCGGGAGCCCAGGGCGCTCCGGACGCGACGACCCCGGCCGAATCGCGCTGGACCACCCGTGGGCTGCGCTCCGTGGGCGAGGGGAGCCCGGGCGGCGCGAGGTCCATAAGTCGCCTCTCCAAAGGTCTCACCGCCGGCCGAAACTTAGCAGCGGCTCCCGCCACTCCCGCTTCCCTGGACTGCCTCTCTTGGTACCGCAGCACCTCTTCGTAGCGCTCTCGGATCTGCCGAGCTAACTCCCAGCGCCGGCGACGGCTGCTGCTCCTACTTTCCGCCTCCCACGACACGTCCAGAGGCGAGCCCGCCAGAGAGTGCGCGATGCCCGCATTTTGCTGCTGTTGTTGCTGAAGGGGATCGAAGGCCGGGATGAACAAGACGTTGAGCAAAGTGCCCAGCAGAAAGGACAGGCAGAAGCCAGCTGCCACGGCCAGCTTTTGGCGCTTCATTGCGCGGCCGGACTCCCGGGCTCCGTGATCAACTCCGCCGCGATCCGGCTTGCAGCATTCCAGATAACCAGCAGACAGACAGGCGGACAGATGGGGGAAAACCCGATCAGACCCCGTCTTCACTCAGCCCTGCCGCCTCGCTACTGCTCGGTGAGGAGAGCTGCTGCCCACATGACACTTGCCTCCAGCCTTGCCTTTGTAAACCCGCCCTAAAAGCTTTATTATTAGGTACACCGCGGTGAGAAAGCCGAGGAGAGTTTTACATACCAAAAAAAAAGATTCCAAGTGTGCTACTTTCATTGTGACGCCAACTGATTGACGGCTCGCCCTCGCCAGTGGAACAGGGAAACAGCAGAGAGGAGAGCTGGGAAATGAAGTCTTCTTGTCGCAGGTGGCGGCCAGAACAACGGGACTGAAAACTACAACTCCCAGAAGCAGCCCTGGTGCTCCGGCTCCAAAGGCGGCAGGAGTTTGATAACGGTGTCGCCTCCCAAAGAGAGTAGTGAATGGAGCGGGACGGTAGGAGAAGTATCCCTCTTGCGTGCTCGAAGTAGTGTCGCGTTTTGAGAGGGCAGAGCATGGAAACAAAGTCTTTAGTTGGGCAAAAAGAGAAGGAACACTCGAAGGCATTACTCTCTAAGGTCCGAAGACTACTTGACGTTTGCCCTCCGCGTCTTTCACGGCCATGCTGCCTCTGAACCTGAGGAGAGGTGTGCGAAAGACCGCTGCATTTTGCGAGAAAGCGGGAGGGAAAGCGAAATTACGCGGCATTTTCCGATCTTCTGATTATCGTTTCAGAATCTTCTAAGCGTCACATGTTACTCCGAGTGTTCATTTTTATTAATGTGTTTGTTTTTGCCGTAGTGATTTTTCGTAAGCATTTATAAGCATGCATCACGTTCACACAACCGACCGTAGAGTTCCATTTTGACAGACTTCGCAACATTACTTAGACGTTCCGTTAGTCGGAGGTGGAAACGTTTGGCGCCCACATTTAAATACTCGGTATTTAATAGCCGACCTTTCAAAAATTTGTAGCAAACCAGAATAGGGTAGAAATTAGCAGAGGCAATAGTTTGATTTATTTTATTTGTGAAACGCTTTTTAAAAAAAACAAGCCGGCGTATATTTATTTTACTCGTAGTGTGATCATCAACCTCAAGAATATGCGCTGGTACATGTGAAACATGTCTTAAAGTTGAGCTTTTTTTTTTCCTTAACGCAAAACGACTGAACTCCCCTCCCATGGAAGTGATTTTTCCCTATGTTCTTCGATGAGGGATGTCAGTCAATCACTTACATCGGTCGCTCTTTCAAGTTTACAAACAGATCAATTTGCCCTGGAAAATCAGCTACAAGTATAAACCTGGAGACTAGAAATGTTAGTAAAATGAGAGCAACCTCAAGCGGTAAACACGGGTAGGGGAGGCTCCTCTATGGTTGTGTTCACATCACAGGCTTTATCAGATCATTCATAGGCCAAGCAACTGTATATACATAATTGATTTGTTTAGTTATAACTTTGGTCCGACTGGGAGAGGTAGAATCCTAGACCAGTTGGTAATCAATGATTTAATATATTGCAAAAACCTGTTGTTCTTCTGTATGTGGTTTTATGCTTGTTTACCTCCCAGGGTTGATTTGAAGGAGTGGGTAAATTTGCATAATAAATGAATGGGTTCAGTCGTAACACAGGTCAACGTACTGTATGAATATAAAAAAATAAGTACTATTATCTGCTATTCATCTGTTAAGGCTAAGAGAGATAACTTCGCTCTGGGATCATTTGGTTAAGGCAGAGAATATAATATCCAAATTAATAATGTCACTACATTGCAGTAATAATCAATCGAGTTAGTCCCGCATTGTGAAATCATACACAATACATTTTTGTTAACTCTAGGGCACGATTTGATCATTTCTCTTCAAAATATGCATTTCAGGACGTTCCGTTTGAGTTAAAGGGGCCCTAAATTTCTGTCCTGAATTCTTAACGTTATCGTTTTAAATTCTTCGCAAGAGTCTAAATCTAAGAACGAATTGATAGTTTAAAGCAACCACCTAATGAAGCTCATTTTTCTCCTCTTCGTCCTCCCTCCCTCTTTCTTCAAATAACTGTAGAAAATCACAGGGGGTTGGAAAGTAAACTTTCTTCTGACAAGATATGTAAATCAATGGGCTTCTCAATTTCTCCATCAGACCATAACCAAAGGGGGCGGCGACCGGATATAAAAATCAGATTTTAAATGCACATGCAACGCCATTGAAAGGGGCTGATTAATCACAGCAGTTCGCTGATTAGCCAGCCAAAGGTGCTTAAAGCACGTACGTACAAATATTGCTCAAGGTGGATTGCGAAGTTTGTGGAGTGGAGAGAAGTAAAGCTGTATTTGAGCACCTTTATCTCCTGGGAAGGTTATGTGAGAAATTTACAGCTCAGTTTTCCACATATAATATGGCGTCGCCTGAGGCCAAAGGGTTTTAACTCCCATGAAAGCAGGAAGAAAATGTATAGGAGGAATATTTGTAAATTCATTGGATGACATGGTAAATTAATTCATTGGATGGCGTGGTAAAATTAATGGATGGAAGAAGGCCTCAAATTCTGTGCTGGTTTGCCCCAGCCCGAGGCGAGTCCACAACTCGCTGGGGATCAAGAGATCCTGTGATCCCGCATATCTCAAAGTCAACTTTCGGCTGGGCAGAGCAATTTCACCATCAGGCTAAGAGTTGGGAGTGGGTCTACAAACAATGGAAGTTTTCTGGGGGCTTTTAAAAATAAAAACAAATTAGGGAAATTGTCTCTGCCTCTCCGCTTCCCGACCGCGATGCGGATTTTAACAATTCATAGAACTCCCCTGATCAGACGTGGCAAAGCGACAACTCGCCCCAACCTCTCATTAAGGTCCGCAGTCGGGAGCTCTGTGTTATGGCTACCGCGGGAGGAATGGAAGGTTCCCGCCGAGATCCGTGGGGGTTCGGGCTGTGCGCCCCTCCTGGAGCCGCTCCCGGGCTCGGCGTGAGGTCGCCGCAGCTCTGCTGGAGACTGGCCATGTCCGAGTGCTAATGGTATGCTTATCTACCCGGGCCGACGCTGTTAGCAACTAATTAACAGATGAAATTAGTCCCAGAAAGGACACAAAGGGCGAACACGTAACGAGAGAGAGACACGGCTCCAGTGGAAATTGCGTTGGATTGAGAAAGTTTTAGGAAGGGCTGGAGAGCGCCATTCGGATCGCCGGCACAAAGCAAGCAAGATGCAGCAATTGAGGCACCGTTTGTATTGTCGGTCTGAAGGAGCGGGAAGGGGCGGGCGGGCGCAGAATCGGTGCCCGCCTAATATGCTTGATAAAAGTGGCTCCGGAGCCCGCGATTTTCCTTCGCAGATCCCTCTCGCGCCGGCACTAATTGTAAAAGCACAAGCTGTCACGAACACCCATAGTGCGGAACCTATTCCTTCTGCAAAGAAAATCAAGGTTGAGCTCTGAGGGGAAAAAACACAACGGGCTATTTTATTTTTAGCCCAATCTGCTTTAATGTGTCCATGATACTATGGACACATTGGATACTATTTATTTTTAGCCCAATACTATGGATACTATTTATTTTTAGCCCAATCTACTTTAATGTGTCCATGATACCCCTAATGTATTTTTCAACAGTCCTGACTAAATCTGGCTGAAAAATGATGAAACTGATTGTTTCCCCTCTCTTCCTCTCTCCAATAAGATTAAAAGCTGCATGAAATATCTGTTCTAAAAAACAACCTGGTTCTTATGGACTGCCACTCCATGTCTATCAGGACTATGGAAGACATAATCTAACATACCTGGGCAGCATCAGGGTGGGAAAGGCTATTACTTAAAAATTCATAGTTTACAAGACGTTACAGTCGTATAACTTAAAAGTCTGCTGACAGTTGCCCTCTCCCCCATTTTGTTCAGTAACCTCAGCCAAAAGTATAACTGGGTTTTTATTCTTAATCTCTACTTCAGCTGGGTGGTGGTTGTTCCTTACAATACTATTCCTCTCTTGCTCAAAGTCTGGGTCTCCCAACATGCAAACCCATACTGTAGTTGCTGCTTTTGGCTCACTTGTCCAGATGAACCCAACAGTT
>JANHZU010001571.1:185501-196931 GCA_032468055.1 Acrochordus granulatus
AACAGTTGTTTGAAAGCCATGGCTTAAATTAGTGTTTCTCAATCTCAACGTTTGAACTGTATGGACTTCAACCAGAATTTCCCAGCCTAACTCTCATGCTGTCTGTAGTTTTCTGAAGAAGTACCTAAACTTGCTTCTATAGGTAATGAGGATCACAACAGTGATAATGGAATAAGAAAGTACCCTAAACTAGCCAAGATATTTTCTCTTAAACAAGTCATAAAGTTGCACAAATGGGTAAACCAAAATTAGGATTGGAAAAGAGATGATTTTTAAGAGCAAACAAGAAGGATTGTTGCAAGTTTCCTTGTACAAATACAAATGTTAATCATATAGACTGTTTTAATTTAGTGAATGATCTAAGCTAGAAGGATTTAAAAGATTTAATCTGCTCCTACAATCTGGGATTTCAGTTTCCACATAAATGTGTTAATGGAAGTACAAGTGGAAACAATACAGACTTAAAACTAGTTTGCATATCTACTTCTTAATATATGTTACAATGTAATTCTTAACAAGAGCCCTATTCAGGCAATACATTCCCTTGTAAAAATGCAATATACAAGGAGTGATAAATAGTCCATCCCTTCTAAAAGTGATACTGTGATGCCAATGAAGAGCTGACCTATGGTTATTCATGGATATAGCACAGTATTCTGCATTAGGAAACTTAGTTTTGCATGTGAATCATCTGCTGCCTATTGCAGACAGCTGTGGATTGTGGATGACCAGCTCTTGATTGACAACAGAATGCAGTTTTGAAAGGGGAGGGGCCAGTCAGTTTGGCTTTTCAAGTTGAATTCTCCATACAAGAATTGTGCTTAAGCAGAATCTAATTGGGTACTAAAAGAACAACTTTTCTAAATAAAATAAAAATCGTGCTATATATACTAATGTAATGCATATTGGGTTATATATACTACATTATTTAAAATTTACTTCTCAGCTTGCTTCTTATGCATACAGAGTGATTGCACATAATTACAGTATCTCCCTCTGCTTATTCTTACATCAATCCTGCAGGATAAAAAGACATAATGATTGATTAGAAGTCATGGGCTGAAACTTGGAGATTTGAGCCTGGGTCTCTCCAGTTGTAGTCCAACCATTCTACTTCAAAACTATAGATTTAACCAATCCACATGAAAAGATGTAATGATCCATAAACTCAGAAAACTCATCTCATTTCTGATAGTATCCATATTTAACCAAAACTCTGACTTGTTCTAGTGACATACTGAACATTCCAAAGAATAATCTGAATCTGAACTTCCATCAAAAATATGTTACCAATTTAAATGCAATATTTTTAAGTGGATGGCATGTCAACTATGAAGCATTAATTAAAAGGAGAGTGGGAATCTGATAATAACTTCCAGAGAGAATCTGAAAAGGAAAAGGCAGATTGATCCAAGATCCTTGGGATTTTCTGTTCCTCAATCTTTTATTATTTTAATAGATTCAAATCTCTAAAAAGTGACAAGTGATGGTGAATCATTCAGAGAATAAATCAATGTGCTACATATTAATTGGATGGAGTGAGATCTTTAATTGCCTAAATTTTAGAGCAATAAAAGTTCCTGGGGAGGTTTATAATGTTTCTTTCCTATCATGTACTAGTTGACTTTCACCCCAAAAGTCAAGTTTAGGTATTCATGGTAAAACTGTTTTTTAACAAATAAGAGAGAAGCAACTATCACAACCTTTTATAGAGATGTCACTGTGAAGTAGTGGGAAATCATGTGTATTGCTAGGTCCTGGGACCTAATGAATAGGTGATCAGTTAGCAATGAACAAGTCATGACACTATGGTTTTGATGAATACAGCTTTCACATTTCATATGTTTATATATTGTCCTAATTGTCTTCATGCTGCAGATCTCAGGAAAGCATGTGTGTTGTGAGAAAGGGAAGTACAGAACGTGATTCAAACAGTTTGGGCACAGGGACATCCAGGACAGTTGCAACCAATTAAGTAGCATCTACTGGTGTCTGCTGCTGGAAGCAGAGCCGAAGCATGCAAA
This sequence comes from Acrochordus granulatus, assembly GCA_032468055.1. Classification (NCBI taxonomy): domain Eukaryota; kingdom Metazoa; phylum Chordata; class Lepidosauria; order Squamata; family Acrochordidae; genus Acrochordus; species Acrochordus granulatus. The sequence continues at coordinate 187,526 of JANHZU010001571.1, forward strand.
AGCTTATATGTCATCTTAGTGTCTGCAGAAGATTTCTCTCTCTCTCTCTCTCTTTTTGATGCATAAAAATAGCTTGAATAGTTCGATTCATTTCAAAATTAAGACCAAGCAAAATTGTCTCTCATCCAATCTCTACTGAAGTTTGTTTCCATCAGGGCTGCTTGCATAATAAGGACATAATCTAACATAATTGAGAAAGCCTTTTGGATTAAAGGCGAAACGTCTTCGACTTGAGACAAAAATCCAGTCCAGATGCCTGTTTTTTAAACTTTGTTGCGATGCAATTACCCTGGATGAGTGAGAGTCTTCACAGACATAATCTAACAAATGGAAATGAATAAACCTTGATAAGAAAATCCCAATCCATTGTTTTGCAGAATTGTATTCTGTGCTTTTGGTCAGAAAATGGATTTGCTGGGAAAAAATAAGCTGCTAGTCAGTAAGATGACAACTCACCAGATGTGAAGTTAAGAGCTGATATTACCCAATTAACTTCTGAACACTTCCAGATGTCCCACAGGGAAAATTTCTGATGAAAGGAAGTTGATGATCTGGTTGGGTTATATTAATTCATCTTTATTGTTCAAGTTTAAATAATAATTTATAGTTAAATGTATTATTCTTTGTTGTTGCTGTTGCTACTGATTCAGCAGCTAAAAACAAAAGAACTGATATAACAAACTTAACCCCAAAGACAATGGAACAGTTTTCTACTCTGACTTGACTATGGCAAAATGTGGTGTGTGTTTTTTTAATTTTTGAGCATTTAAAAATCAAACCAGCACTGCAAACCAATAGAGAAAAAGCTCCTTATGTATTTCAGTGCATGAGTTGCCCTGAATGTCAATCAACAATCAGCTTGAAAGACACAGCTTGAGAATCCAAGCCACGTATAGATCCACCTCTTGAAAAATGAACAATGAGCCAAACAGCTGGTGAACCCTGGGTATTACTGAGTCACTGTAAATCAAAAATGTTTGGGTCCATGAAAGAACAAACTTTTTAAAAGAGATATACCCATGACTCTTTAAAAGAAAAGGGGGGAATAATATCAAAATAAGTCATATTTTAATTATGCTTTTTTCCTTTTTAATTTTAGTTTACAGTATGTTACTTTCATCAGTTATGAATCTTAATAGAATTTATGACAGTATATTTCAATAGTCTGTACTGAGATTTGTTAAAGATAATGGGAAAAACACTCGGATTATTTTGGTATTTTTCTTAATTGTACTGAAAAGCCACTATCACAATGTTATGTTGAAGGAAATGGTAGTAAGTCTTCAAAGTCTCTTCCCTGAAATACTCCTGTTTTTTGTAGATTTTCAAGTAGAAGTCATCTAGTGATTTTTATACTGTTATTTCAGTATGATATCTTCCAACATCTCTTAATTCACAAAACAGTATACTTCTTTGGATATCTTTGGATAATCCAGCTGAATGGATTCATGGCTCACAAAATACCTCTGGAATCTTGGAAGCAATTTTGTAGAAAACTTACAATTATTTTGGAAAATACTGGAATATATTTGGAAAATACATGGAAGATAATTTCACAAATGTAAAACATAGAAGAGAAACCCAGTTTGGTCTAGTAGTTAAGGTAACAGATTAGAAACTGAGAGTTAATGTAACAGATTAGAAACTTCTAATCCCACTTTAGTTATGATAGTCAGTTGGGTGACTTGGATCAGTCACTCTTTCTCAGCCCAACCCACTTCACAGGGCTGTTGTTATGAGAGAAATAGGAGGAAGAAAATGTGTTAAATATGTTCACCGCCTTGAGTTGTTTATAAAATAATAAAGGGGATACAAATAAATAATTTAAGAAACACTGCACTGAATCATCCAAAGACTGTTCTCCTGCAAAGAGAGTGAACTTCAGATCTATAGATTTATTACAGCCTACTCTTTCAAATGTTTGAAAATACAACATAAAGTAATTGGTGGATCTAAAAATTAGATCAACTTTTTTTTTCTAACAGCATGTCATAATACATTCAGACATACTTTATATTTATTCATCTAACCAAAGTGCTAAAAAGAACAACAGAATGTCAGGCTACTGCAGTTCTTAAAGCATTTTGAAATCTTCAAATGAATACAAGTTAAAGGAAAACAACATAATTTAAAGGTAAAAAGTAAATACTGTACTTCCTTGAACTCAGTTTCCAATCACTGCATGTATTTTCCTTGTTAGCAATATAGGATTGGTTTACCATTCCCTTCTTTCAGTATGTTTCTTGGATATCACAATCTAGCCTATAGCTTTAAGATTTTCCATTGCTTTCCCAGTCAAGTACTTAACCAGGTCAGCCCTGCTTAGCTTTTTTATCTATCTTTGAGTAAACACTTGATTTTCTGCCATGTCTTTCTGATCTTGATGCTATTTACTGCAAATTCCAGCTGGGTTAATTTATTCTAAAAGGGGCATGTTGGCCTAGCAGTTAAGATACAAGGCTTGTTGGCAGGATGGTCAGCAGCCCAAGTTCAAGACCCAAGCACTGCCATGTAAAGTGAGCTTCCATTACCTGCTCTAACTCCTGCCAACCTAGCAGTTCAAAAGTATGCAAAAATGCAAGTAGATAAATAGGTACCATCTCTAGTGGGAAGGTAACAGCATTCTGTGCACCCTGGTGTATAGTCATGCTGGCCACATGAGTACAGAAGCATCTTTGGATAACGACAGCTCTTCAGGAATGAAATGGAGATGAGCACTGCTCCCTAGAGTTGGACACAACTGGCAGGGTTTAATCTTTACCTAATTTATTCTAAGATTGTCTGCATAAGAAATGGCCAACAACAACTGTCCTGTTCCATCATAAAAGTCTATTCCAAATGGTGATAGTTATATTCAACATCAAAAATGCCTTCAATCCATATTTTTGCACAATTTTTGTTCAATAGTAAATGTGCAGCTACAGGTATTAGAAAACCAGCATTGTAGACAAATAAGTCTGACTTTGTTTAAGGCAGCTTCCTATGATTCAGGAGAGAAATCCAAATAAATATGCATGCTAATATTGATTCTTTCATCTCAATACAAAGTTGGCAAACATAACCTTTTTTATTTTAGATGTGAGCAGACTTTCCTTATATTCTTATTAAACCCATTCCTTGAGACCAATTAATGGAATTGATAGTTCTGCTTCTAATTTCCGCAAAATTCTATGGCATGATCCTCTCCATCAACCTCCTCTAAGTACAGTAGCCTTCTTGAAGAGTTAAAATTCCTCCAAATTGCTGGCATTTGTTTTCAGACACCTAACATCTATTTACCATCCCTTACATCTTAATCACAGAACCCATTTAGAGTGGGATTAGCAGCCTTCACACATAAGCAAAGGAAAACCTCCCATCAAGCACACAATAGAGGTTTAACCCTCCCACCTCTTTGGAGATTGCAGATCAGATAATGGAGCCAATTCTGTCGATTGAAAGGGGCTTGTTTAGGCAGGGACTTTGCATCACAATTTTACCTGAGGTAGTTCAGGAGTAGGAATGTCAATAGACTAAAAAAAAAAAGCCAGAAGGCTGGAAGTTACTTTAAAGACCTCATACTGGTAGCAAAATTAAGGTTTTCATTTAGTTTCTGGCATTTAACAACAGAACCAAAGGCCTGACTTGGCAGATCAGATGGGAAGAAAGATCTGCTTAAGGAGCAGTTGGTGTTCAACAGTAGTACCTCCTGCAAAAGTCACCTTTGTTATATAAAAACATTAATAAACTGCAGGAGTTAGCTCAGGTTGAGTTCTACGAATATCAGTAGACTGAGCAGCATTGCCAAAAATATATATTTAAAAATAAATATAAAACCCTACTCTTCCAATGAAGGCTTTGCTTTTATCTGTTATGATTAAATGATATTTTAAAACATGGGATCAGTGGGTATGATTCAATAATTACTGAACTGTAGAGTTAGGAGGGGCCGCAAGGAACATGTAGACAACCCTCTGCAGTACACAGGACAATGCCTTGGTTTACTTTCTCATTTGAAAATTGTAGAGATAGTTAGGATGGTCAAATGCATGATATTTACAAGAATGAGGATTTTTTTATTATGTATAATTTAAATCTAGGGCTGAATATGAATATAAGATTCTGTTCACATAACTAATGTTGCATGGATGGGAAAACTTACTACTGGAAAAACCATAGCTTTGACTATATAGACCTTTGGTCAGCAAGCTGATGTCTTTGGTTTTTACTATGCTGTTTAGATTTGCCACTGGTAATGTATGGCTGTGAGAGCTGGACCATACCGAAGGCTGAGCACTATGGAATTGATGCCTTCAAATTGTGGTGCTGGAAAAGACTCCTGAGAGTCCTTTTGACTGCATGATCAAACCAGTCAATCCAAAAGGAAATCAACCCTGATTATTCATTGAAAGGACAGATATTTGGCCACCTAATGAGAAGAGAGAACTTATTGGAAAATACCATGATGCTGGGAAAGAATGAAAGCAAAAGGAGAAGGTGACAGCAGAGGATAAGATGGTTAGACAGCATCATAGACACAATGGGAGTGGATTTTGGCAGATTCCAGAAGGCAGTGCAGGACAGGGAGGCCTGGTGTGTTGCAGTCCATGGGGTCATGAAGACTCGGACACGACTGAGCGACTGAACAACTAAGTTTGTTATAGCTTTCCTCACAAGGGTCAAGCGTCTTTTAATTTCATGGCTGCAGTCACCTTCTGCAGTTATCTTCTGCAGTTAAGCCCAAGAACATAAAATCTGTCACTGCTTTCATTTCTTCCCTTTTTATTTGCCAGGAAGTAATGAACCCGATGCCATGACCAACATTTTTTTAATGTTGGGTTTCCAGCCAGCTTTTGCACTCTCCTTCACCCTCATCAAGAGGCTCTTTAGTTCCTCTTCACTTTCTGCCATTAGAGTAGTATCGTCTGCATATCTGAGGTTGTTGATATTTCACCCGGCAGCATTAATTCCGGCTTGTGATTCATTCAGCCCGGCATTTTGCATGATGTACTCTGCATATAGGTTAAATAAGCAGCTTAACAATATACAACCTCGTTGTAATCCTTTCTCAATTTTGAACCAATCCATTGTTTCATGTCCAGTTCTAACTGCTGCTTCTTGACCCACACACAGATTTTTCAGGAGACAGGAAAGGTGGTCTGGTACTCCCATCTCCTCAAGAATTTGCCACATTTGGTTGTGATCCACACAATCAAAGGCTTTAGCATAGTAAATGAAGCAGAAGTAGATGTTTTTCTGGAACTACCTTGCTTTCTCCATGATTGAGGGAACCTTGTCAATTTGATCTCTTATTCCTCTACCTCTTCAAAACCCAGCTTGTGCTTCTGGTAGTTGTCAGCTCACATACTGCTGAAGCCTAGCTTGTAGTATTTTGAGCATAACCTTGCTAGTTTGTGAAATGAGTGCAATTGTATGGTAGTTTGAACATTCTTTGGCACTGCCCTTCTTTGAGATTGGAATATAAACTGACCTTTTCCAATCCTGTGGCCACTCTTGAGTTTTCCAAATTTGCTGGCATATCGAGTGGAGCACTTTAACAGCATCATCTTTTAGGATTTTAAATAGTTGAACTGGAATACTGTCACACACATTGACTTCACACTCCAAGATGTCCAGGTCTAGGTCAGCAAACACACCATTGTGATTATCAGGGACATTTAGATCTTTCTTATATAAGTTTTCTGTACGTTATTACCATCTCTTCTAAATCTCTTCTGCTTCTCTTAGCTACCTACCATTTTTGTCTTTATCATGCCCATCTTTGCATGAAACGTTCCCAAAAATCTCCAATTTTCTTGAAGAGATCTCTAGTCTTTACTAGTCTATTGTTTTCCTCTGTTTCTTTGCACTGTTCATTTAAGAAGGCCTTCTTATCTCTTCTTGCTATTCTCTGGAAATCTGAATTCAGTTGGGTATATCTTTCCCCTTCTCCCTTTCGTTTAGCTTTCTTTCCTCAGCTATGTGTGAAGCCTCGTCAGACAGCCACTTCACCTTCTTGCATTTATTTTTCTTTGGAATATTTTTAGTAGCTACCTCTTGTACAATGTTACACACCTCTGTCCATAGTTCGTCAGGCACTCTGTGTACCAGATCTAATCCCTTAAATCTATTCCTCACCTCCACTGTATATTTATAAGGCATATCATTGAGGTCATACCTGAATGGCCTAGTGGTTTTCCCGACTTTCTTCAAATTAAGCCTAAATTTTACAATAAGAATCTCATGATCTGAGCCAAAGTTAGCTTCAAGCCTTATTTTTACTGACTGTATAGAGCTTCTCCATTTTGGCTGCAAAGAATATAATCAATCTGATTTTGGTGTTGATCATCTGGTGATGTCCATGTGTGGAGTCACCTTCTGATTGTTGGTAAAGTGCATTTGTTGTGACCACCTTGTTCTCTTGACAAAATTCTGTTAACCTTTGCCCTGTTTCATTTGATATTCCAAGGCCAAATTTGCCTGTGTATATGCAGTTGTACCCAAATATTGGCTGGGCCTCAGGTTGGCCTTAGTGGTAGAACTGCACAAAATTTGCAACACTTTTTCTCTGTAATTGGACCAGATGGTTTGTAGGCAGTGCTTAGCTGAGAGCACCAGCCACTGCCTTGCCTCTTCCCACTCTGGGGTCAACTTGGTTGGTTGTCAGCAGCCAATAAGAAGCTGGCATGAGGCCAAGATTGAAAGCATTGTCTACCTCCCAGTGTCTATTTCCCTCCCCACCCCCATTCCAAGTGAAGCCTTTCTGTTTGCCTATTTAGCAGGACTACTGCCAGCACACAAGCCCCAATCTGTCCCTTACTTGGATAAGGGGTTGGGGAGGTTGCCTCTGTGATTGATGGATGGAGAATGGAAACATCTGTTTCTTTGTATAGAGTTTCTCAGTTAGCACATTGTGGGAAAGAGTCCATTGCTTGCTCTGCCTTCCAGAACTTGGTACTCTCCAAACCATAACTCCCCATCACCCTTAGCAACCACTACCATTGGCCATGCTGGCTAGGCATCAGTGTTCCATATAACTTGAGGGAACTAGGTTGGAGAAAGCTGTTTGGCAGCATTTGGTGAGATTGAGTGGATTCAGACTGGAAATAGCAGCTGAATATGAGATAATAAAGAGAAGCGTAGTTATAAAATGACATTTGGACATAATAGTTTTAATGACAAAACCATAGTAACCAGTGGGTAATAATAGCAGTTCCATTGCATGGGCCTAGCAGGAAGGGAGCACACCCTTAAGTGGCGAGGCTGTATCTGCTTTGCTTGCAAATGTGTTATGGAATCACAGACATACCTTTATACGAAGAAAGGTGCTGGGGCCATGAGTCACTCTTCTCCATTCAGGCACCAGAATGACCCATGCTTATTGTCTGGTATTTTGCAAGCAGAGGAAAACATTCAATTTCTAAGTGGAACTTGAATAGGAAATATCACTCTGCAAAGCTGCTGTGAGCAGTTGGTTGGTAGCATCACGTGGACTTAAGTAGTGGAACGTCGGCTTTGCATCTGTGATCTCTCCTGCTCAATCAGCAGCACATCCCCCTAAGGAGGGGCAGGGTTGGGAGAAAGAAAAATCTGTCTGGTAGAGATTGCAAGCTAGGAGCCACATCCTGAATCTTCCAAAGATGCCAATTCTATACAGAAAAGCTGAAAGCAGAGACCTTTATAATACTGCAGGGTTCAGAGCAAATTGCTCTCCAGGTGAGTCCCTACCGACTTTGCCCAAAGCATGTGCTGCTGGAGATAATACAGAAAGCCAGCCTGGTGCATAGCATGTCTTAGCTCAAACAGATTAAACATTCAAATGGAGCTTAGTCTTTTTGAAGCTTATCTTTTCTAAATCTGCCTAGGCTCCATCCTTGACAGAATCAGCAGCCTGCATGAAACCTGCACACAAGTGGCCCAACTGGGCTGCTGTTGTCCCCTTGGGGATGCTTTAACCCCTTGAAAGATGCAAGGCTGGTAACTCCTTCCATTCCTCCAAACACTTTAGAAAGTAGCTCCCGTTTCTTTATTCTTTTGCTCGCATCCTCCAGCTTGCCCAACTATTGCTGGTCATCCCTCACTCCCTTCATTGGACCTCTAGCCATGGAGTCCTCCTGAGTTACACCAGCAAGTGAACAGCTGCTTCATTTTGCCTGCACTCCATCAAGGGCAGTTGCTTACAAATGTCTATTGACAAACTTTGAGCAAATCCATTACAGTAACCACCCTCTAACAAGCTGACCCCCACCCCTGATAATTTGATCTTCCTCTCCCTTTTCTCCAAGGCTGGGGTGACACAATCAATTCTGCCACTTGTTGGCTGCCTCATTACAGCTGAACATAGTCAGGCTGAGGCCCTTGCTGACTCCAATCAACGCACTCAGTACGGGAGCTCGTGGTGGCCTAGAGAAGGGCATGTGCCAGCAGGAACTCTCCCTGAGCATTTTATCCAGAGGCATGAACATTGCCAAACAATACACACATCTCCTAGCAGAACCCTTTCCTTCAGACAAGACTGGTGCCAGTTTATACTTATCCACAGATCCTTGTTGAGCATTATCATGATATGCATAACTCCTTAGAGGAGGATGCTCTATAAAATGCTTCAAGCTTTTGCATTCTTCTCTTCCCAGTGTAACCTGTCGTCTTGTTGAAAGATTTACCTAGACCTTATTGTCACTTTGGAGGAAGTGGACTGTGTTCAAATGGAATTATTCTCTTTAATTAGTTGTTGCAATTAGCTGAGGTTTATCAAATAGACATATCTGGCAGAGAAGCTCTGTCTTCCTTCTCTTTTTATTCATCAACTGGTTATTTGTAGTCATTAAGAAGGGCTATGAAGTAGGAGGAATGTCAATTAATCAAATAAGTCATCTCTTTCCTCCATCTTTTTGGCTTTGGGGAGATTTGAATGAGCTTCCTAAGACTTAGGGATAAAACAGAGGTTGGAAGATAATAGGAAGCAATTTGGAGTCTGGAATAAGTTTTAACAATCACAAAAACTTTGGAACATTTGGAACACTTCATGTGCATTAACTTTGTGTTCCAACAAAAACTCTGTTAGATGAATCATCATTATTGTTCCCAGATCAGAGTACAAAAATGGGGAGGGCAGGGTGGGACTGCTTAAGAAATGCTGCTAAACTCATAGTAGAAATAATATATCTTACTCTCTTAACTTTGCCACTAATCTGCCAGTGTTTGTTCACTTTAGTAGTAAATATGCTCCTCTGTAAAATACAGTACTAAGTATGTCTGTGAAGACTCTCACTCGTCCAGGGTAATTGCATCGCAACAAAAGTTTAAAAAGCGGGCATCTGGACTGGATTTTTTCAAGTAGAAGACGTTTCACCTTTTATCCAAAAAGCTTTCTCAATTCTGAAATTGAACTGGTAACCAGCTCTCTTACCAGTTCAATTTCAGAGAT
>JANHZU010001571.1:197031-211423 GCA_032468055.1 Acrochordus granulatus
TGTAACACACCAAGAGTCTTCGGAAATTGGCGGCATAGACATATGTGTATAAATAAATAAATAAATACTGCCTCAAGCTAAGCTTGGGCAAAATTTAGCTGGTTCTCTGTCACATCTTTGATCTGTGCTCCTGAGAAACAGTGCACTACATCTCCAGTTGTTCTTCCTGCTATTTATTTCTTTATTTATTGAGTCAAACTGGTTGTTTTAAGGCATGGGTATTGGGCAGTGTCATGAATATCCACATAGAAAGGACTATTAATATCCACATATCTATCATTCAGAGAAACATATGAACATAAAGTATCCTGACTGGATGACATCACTTGTACCTTTCTGTATTGCAGGTAAAAAATTTTTTGAGTTTTTTAAAATAAAGCCAAATCAATTACATACACTGAGATGAAGTGTAAATCTGTCACAAACTGGAACAGAAAGGCCATTGATTTAAGGATTTAAGCAACCAATTAATGTGCTATATTGCAAGTTTACATTTTAATAATAGAAGGTAAACAAGTTATAATTCTTATTATTGATAAGAATGGGTATTTGTCTTCTTGCCTCTGTAAAATAAATCTCTTTGATCTGGTAGACGTAGAATATATTGATGCATATATACCCTAGTAACTACCCCTCTTCAGTAAAAAAAGGTCAAAAATATTACAATTAAAAATTAAAATGTTCATTCAAAATATCCACCAAAACAAAACAGATAAAACATATACAGTCCTGCTGACCTTATCATGACAGATAACTAGATGTTTAAACTTCTGTATTGCACTTTTCCAACAATACGTGGACCTCATAGATAGGTGAATATGTGAACCGAGAACTACCACATGTACAAGCTGGATTTCGAAGAGGCAGAAGAACTGGAGATCAAATTGCCAACATTCACTGGATCATGGATAAAGCAAGGGAGTCCAGAAAAACATCTATTTCTGCTTCACTGACTGTGCTAAAAACTTTGATTGTATGGATCACAACAAACTGTGGCAAATTCTTAAAAAGATGGGAGTACCAGACCACCCTACCTGTCTCTTGAGAAACCTGTATATGGATCAAGAAGCAACAGTTAGAACCAGACATGGAACAACAGACTGGATCAAAATTGGGAAAGGAGTATGACAAGGCTGTATATTGCCACCCTGCTTATTTAACTTATATTCAGAGTATATTGTGCAAAATGCTGGGCTGGATGAATTACAAGCCATAGTTAGGACTGCTGGGAGAAAGAACAACAACCTCAGATATGCAGACAATATAATACCACTCCAATGGCAGAAAGTGAAGATAAACTAAAGAGTCTTTTGTTGAGTGTGAAAGAGGAGAGTGCAAAAGCTGGTTTGAAACTCAACATTAAAAAAACTAAGATCACGGCAACTGGTCCCATAACTCTCTGGCCAGTAGAAGGGGAAGAAATGGAAGCAGTGGCAGATTTTACCTACTTGGGTTCCAGGATCATTGCAGACAGTGACTGTAGCCATGAAATTAAAAGAAACATTAAAAGATGCCTGCTTCTTGGGAAGAAAGCTGTGGCAAATGTAGACAGCATATTAAAAAATAGAAACATCACTTTTCTGACAAAGGTCCCTATAGTCAAAACTACAGTTTTCCCAGTAGTAATATATGGCTCTGAGGGTTGGACGAAAAGGAAGGTTGAGCACTGAAGAATTGATGCCTTTGAATTGGGGTGATGGAGAAGACTCTAGAGAGTCCCTTGGACTGCCAGGAGAGCAAAACAATTAATCCTACAGGAAATCAACCCTGATTGTTCCTGTAGGACAGATACTGAAGCTGAAGCTCAAATACCTTGGCCAGCTAATGTGAAAAGAGGCCTCGTTGGAAAAGTTTGTGATGCTGGGAAAAACTGAAGGCAAAAGGAGAAGGGATGGGGGTGGATGAGATGGTTAGATGAGATGGTGTAGAAACAATGGAGTGAATTTGGGCAGACTCTGGGAGGCAATGCAGGACAAGAAGGCCTGGTTTGTCCTTCCATGGAGTCATGAAGATGACTCACAATCACACAACTGAGTGATTGAACAACAATCCCACCTACTGATTTTGCTGATGTTTTGCATATACAAAATGAATTCTGCCCTTATCTAATTCTTCGTACTTTTCCCCATCAAGCATTGCCTTTCCTGGTCAATGCCTTGCAATGTATTGAGAGTGATGGAATCCTCCTTTTGAGCAAATGCTATTGGGCCTTGAGAAATTACTGTATATGTATATAAAACATACATCAATATAGATGCCACACTTTATATTTGAAACCATGGTACAAAAAAGAAATTAACAGAAAAAAAAACTATATTCTTATCACTCTCTCTTATTCTCCTTTCCTGAAAAAGTAGGCACATTTGTAGCCAAAAGACTAAGTGGCACTTATTTATCATTATTTGTTTCTAAAAATATGATTGAGGTTAATGTGGTCCCCAAGGTATTCTGGTGAAAAGATTTTACTGGAGACTGTTTTGCTTTGTAGCATACCAAATTTTTATTTCCCTTATTTTTAATTAAAAGAGCCTAAGTCAGGTGAGACAGGCAACTTGGCAGGAGCCAAGTGAGATATCTGTCTGCATACTGATGCCCATATGGTCTACCTTTTCAACATTTAATATATAGGGACCGAACCATACCCGATTTTCCAAATTTTTAGAACAAATTGCTCTAAATGGCCAATAATTTTTTCCAGTAAGATGGACTTACGCTGACAAGGAACAACAGAATGTAAAAACAAAGAAATAAATCTTATCCGACATTGCACAAGAAAGAAATAAACCAAGTTTGGCATAAGATACAAGTAGAATAAGCATAAAAACAGCTGGTTCCATCCTACTAATTAGAACTAAACAAATAATTCACAAGGAATGATTTATTCAATAAATTTCTCCTGTCCTTTATCACAGCTGTTCTGAAAACAGAGCCTGTCTTAGATACTTCATGCATTATTCATCATTATCCATTTTAAGGGTAGAATATTTTTGTCCTCTTTTTAACTAATGTATGATATTCAATCTATATGAAAACCAGGAAGTTAAATTCAATTGCTGCATTCTCTTTTTATCTAATGAGGGGATTTCCCTGTCTTTTTTGGGGGGCGGTTGCTTAATTTCTTAAAGTGATGCTTTTGTTTACATGGTATCCTTTTCAGAAGGTCATATGTATACAAGGGGAAGCTTACCTGTTCATTCTGGCTCTGCATCAGCGTTCTTTTCACCTGATCCAGCTATTAATGCATTTCATATATCTGAAGACAGGTATTGTTGTGACATAGAGTTTTAAACATGCAACTGAACTCAGATCCTATTCTGACATTAAATGAGTTTTCTGATTTCTGCTATAGAGTATCTTGACAGATTTACCTAGGACATCATGTAGCTGCTTTACAAGCCAATCAATTTATTTTAGAAACTAGGCAAAGGTTTTAATTCATGTTTTATAAAGGCATCACAAATTAATTCCTGCTATATTTATTTATCACATTTCTATGCCTCCAATTTCCAGAGACTCTTGGCTTGCATAGATTAGAGATTATACATTTCTTTATTTTTACCCCACCCCCCTCAGCTGGCCAGCGATGTTCATATCCGGGGCATCCTCTGAGACTCCTGCTCTGCCCCCAACTCACTGTTCCGTCGCTGCTCCATCGATTTGCTGACCAGCAATTTTCCCTCCAAAGGCGGTCCCCATTAATCTACTTGCATTTTCATGTGCTTTCGAACTGCTGGGTGGGCAGGAGCTGGAGGCAAGTGACAGGAGTTCACCCCATCATGTGGAGCTTGCGGATTGAACCAGCCAGAGTGCCGGCTATTTCTGATCGACATAACTGGCAGCACTAATTCGCTGCGCCACCGCACCTCCTATATGGATTACTTATAATTTGATGACTGAAAGGTTTGTGTGGATCCTACTGGAAACATGAATGCTAGATTAAATCAAGCAAAATAAATTTATTGCTAAAAGAAACATTTTTAAAATAATTCCTGGTATCTAGTGACAAAATAGACAAGGAAATTTGCTTCATCAATCAATTTGCATGAGAAAGAGAGAGAGACTTTCTAGCCAGCTTGTTGAAGTTCTATAGGCCATGATGAAGGACAATTCTACATTAAGCTGCTGTCTCTGCTGCTGTTCCCAACTGTCTCTTAAGCCAACTTCAGAAATTCAGTCCAGATTGGAAGATAGTGTCAAGAGAACTGAGCGGGTGCAAAATCTGATTTGTTATTCCCCTGCTTCTTAACCTTCTCACTAGATGGCTCCTGTATGGACCCATATATCAGCATCTGTCCTTTCTTTTTAGAGACTGCTCTCTTCTCACTAGACATGTCTTTCCTCTGTCTTCCCACATTTTGCAGACATGATAGAAGAAACTTCCTCTTTCCATATTAACTCCTTTGACACTAAGAATTTTTTTATTCTCTCCTCTTTCCCTATGTACAACCATAGCTCTGATGCTACCATAATCAAACAATAGAGAATAAGTTGTTTTCTATGATCTAGAAACATAGATCATAGAAACCATATGCCAAGGAAGAACTATACAGGTAGTCCTTGACTTACACATGCAATGGAGCCTGCCCATTGTGGCATAAGTTGTGATGGTTGTAAACCAGTCTTCCATATGACTGACATAATTTTATGAGCTTTTTTGTTGTGGTCATAAAGCAACTGACATGGTCATTATACAAACACTGTGGTCATTAAGTGAATCAAATGTTACTATGAGCTCACTTTTCCAAAAAACAGATGTAAATGAGAATTTTAGTAAAAACATCAAAAAAAGAGGTCACATGACTGTGCGATGCTGCATATGACTATAAATGTGAGCTAGTTAACAAACACCTGAACTGCAGTTGTGTGACTGCTGGGGAGGCGGGAGACAGATGTTGGAACTTCAGAACTTTAGATGGGGTGGCACTACCCCAGACAGAACTGATGCATAATCTGGGGGTTCTCCTGGACTAACGACTCTTGCTCGAAGAGCAGGTAGTAGTCATGGCTAGGAGAGCCTTTGCATGACTGTGTGTAGTGCAACAGTTATGCCCCTTTCCAGACTAGAGCTCCTTTACTCAGTTACTCATGCCCTTGTCATCTCATCCCTGGATTAGTGCAATTCAGTCTACATGGGGCTACCCTTGAAGAGCATCTGAAGAGTGCAGCTGGTGCAGAATGCAGATGCATGGATGATTGTAGGGGCCAAGAGAATGGCCATGTAATACCTTTATTCCATGAGCTGCACTGGTTGCCAGGCTGCTTCTGGGTGCAATTCAAGGTGTTGATTTTGACCTTTAAAGCCCTTCATGGCATGAAACCAGGTTATCCGAGAAATCATCTCACCCCAATGGGGATGTCCCAAACCTGATTCAGAAGAAAAGACCTCCTCCGGATGCCATCAGCCAATGAATTTCAGCTGTTGGGATCTAGAAGAAGAGCTTTTTCATCTGTGGCTCCTGCCCTGTGGAATATCTCGTGCCCCAGAGGTGAGATCTATGCCCACCCTTATGACAGTCTGGAAAAGCCCTAAGACCTAGCTCTACCAGCTGGCATGGGGCTCTGATGGGGACACATCTTTTTGGAGGTGGTTGGTGGTTTAATATTTACATCACCCATGTGTATTTTTTGTCTCCCTGCATGGTCTGGTTGGTTTATTTTAAAGATTTTTAATTGTTTTTATGATATGTATTTATTGTGAGCTGCCGAGAATCGCTTTGAATTCAGCAGCATATAAATTTAATAAAAATAAATACATAAAAAAGTAAAGTGGGGGAAAATATTTGTTGTTCAGTCACACAATTATGTCTGACTCTTCACAACCCCATAGACTGCTGCATGCCAGGCCTCCCCATTCTGCACTGCCTCCAGGTATCTTTTAGTCTTTTAATTTCATGGCTGCAGTCAAATCCTACAGCCACTGTTGAGTTTTCCAAATTTGCTTGCATATTGAATGCAGCACTTTAACAGTATCATCTTTTTGGATTTTAAATAATACAGCTAGATTATAGTCACCTCCACTAGCTTTGAAATAATGTTTCCTAAGTCCCACTTGACTTCACACTCCACCATGTCTGGCTCTAGGTCAGTGACCACACCATCATGGTTATCAGGGACATTTAGATCTTTCTTGTAAAGGTCTTCTGTGTATTCTTGTCATCTCTTCTTAATCTCTTCTGCTTCTGTTAGGTCCCTACTATTTTTGTCCTATTACTGATAGCCAATATAGTTTTTTTCCCCAGAGCTAGAAACTCAGACTCTCTCTTACACATAAACACTGATTAGACTTGACCCAAAAAGGACCTCAAGATCAAGAACCTTTTTTCATCTTTCAGGGCTACTATTTTCTTTTTGGAAGATACCAGTTATACTCAGATGTTATCACAACTTCAATTTAGACATCAAAGCTTTCCATCTGCCTGATGAACTCTCTCAACCCTAATAACAAGAATAGTGAAATGTATAATAGAAATATTTAGATTTTCATTTAAAAAAACACTTGCATATGCCATATCTTAGCTGCGTATTTTATATGCTCTTAGTGCAGGAAAATACAACTTAACAATGCTAACTTTGTTGATACAAATCTCAGCACTGACACGGAATACAAATCTCAGCATTGACACCGAATGAGATGAGTCAGATGACAATTCTTCTATAATGTAAGATACATACAGTATATTAGTTTTAAGATTTTCATTGACTAACAACATTAAACAAATAGCAGGTATAATTACAAAACAATTCTAATTCTATTTACAATTGAGTTCATGTACATATTATTTTTATAATATTTTCTAATTCAGCTTAAGGGAAACCATATGTACCTTGTTATTAAGTCCTTAACTGGTTACTGGAGTAGAAGATCCCACCTCCACTTTATTATATACCCCCCAGCTATCTAAGCTATTTCTTTGTTTAATTTTAATGTATTTATTACCTTAGTACTTTAATCTTTTATTCCCGTATCAGATTATAAGTGCCTAAAATCACATGACAGCAAGATGGGTGATGAATAAATTTCATAAATAAATAAACTGTACTGAGTTTTGATATTAGTTTGTGGCTTCATTTCTTTTATTTGCCTGGTCTCCCTATCATGATTTTTCTACTAGATACTAAAATCAGCAGTATGTTACTGTTTTCTAGGAAAACCTAACCCTGGTTGGTGTGTAAGAGTTCCAAGATACACAGACAACTCAAAGTAATTGAACAAGAAAACTAGATTACAGACATGTGTGACTAATATCAATAATCCAATTAATAATATCAATAATCCAATGCACTATTCTCCTCATCTATTTTCTCTTATTTTTATTTGTGCTTACTTTGTTTTCCACATTGTCCTTTTCTGCCCTTCTTTCAGCCTTTCCACTCTAAATCTTTCATTCCTTCTCTTTGACATTTCTAATTTTCTTTTTAATACATTTCATGATTCACCGTGGTCCAAAACTTACATTTCAAGAATGAGTATTATAATAGAGCACTTGTAAGTGCTCATTTTCATGTGTCCTTAACCACAGCTCAAGTATATCTCACTAGCTGTTTTTAAGCATGTCATCATGATATGGATTTAACCCCATCTGTAGAAGAATTGAATTCTGGCCTTGGAAAAAATGTGGAAAAGATAAAAGATTATTCAGCCCTGAGAAAATAGAAGGGGTGAAAAAAAGACAAAGAAGGTTGTGGGCAGGCTTTCAAGATTCTGTTATTAGACCCTACAACAACTATGTAGCATTTCTGGAAGCTTGCAATGTCTGTCCCTGACCTGGCTATCTTAAAGATCACTCATGATCTAGTCTGACTATGGGTAATGCTGGAATTGCCCTTGAAGACTATCCAGAAGGCTCAGCTGGTCCAGAATACAGCCTGAGCATGAACTGGAATACTTGAGTGCACCCATGAAAAACCTCTTCTTCACAAACTGCACTGGTTTCTGGTTTGCTTTAGAGTATGATTGAAAGTGCTGGTTATTATACATAAAACCTTATAAGATGCATAGTTACTTGAGGGATCACCTGTCACCTATAATATCTGTCCATCCAATTCAATCCTGCATTGTTAATATGCTCTGGGTTCCTTCAATTACACAATGTCATATTTCAGGACCCTGGAAGTTCATCTTCCGTGTAGCAGCATCTGCCCTCTGGAACAAGGTTCCCTCTGAGATCTGGATGGCTGCCACTCTGCTGTTATGTAGAAGAGCCATGAAGACTCTGACTCTTCACCCAGGTCTTCAGTGAGAAAATGTGAGTCCCCTTATTGCATCATGTTTCCCATATTTTATCTTTATATTTTAATTTTATTGATTTTATTGTAATTTCTTTTATTATTATTTATTATTTTTATTGTGAGCTGCCCAGTGTCACTGAACATTGGGCTTCATACAAGTTTAATGTTCATGATAACAGTACCAATTTAGAAGCAGGTTTGTGTTGTCTTTTCGTATTCTAGAATTAAAGTAGTGCTTTTCCTCTTTCCCCAACACTTTCATAGGGTCCATGTAAAACACTCCAAAAGTATTTAAATATTCCAGATTAGTGTTTAAAAAACAGAGCTTTTCTTTAACTCAGCCAGTTATTGAAATTTTAATATATCTGAAGATTGCTAACTGAGAGATCTGCGTATGCTACATCTGTTCCTTTGTCTGTTAGGATCTAGCCAACTATTACAACTACCTGTGCTACTTATAGTATTTATATTCCCATCCAGGCATTCATGCTCTGTGCACCAAGAAGGAAGAGACCATCTAAGTGTGATATGTCCACTACTTTATTATTTCACAGCAAAAGACACAGGGGGCAGATGTGCTCATTAAGCAATTATAAATTACTCAACTTCCCAATTAACATTCCACAGCAAATTTAAACCCTTGTCTGCTGGACAGTCTGAACTGGGTGACCTCACTGATTTTTGAGGTTATTTTTCTCTAGGCTAAGGAATCTGATGTAGCCATAATTAATATGGAATAAGAGATGGAATGAGATAGGTCTAAAAGAAACTCACTGAACTTGTGACTCATGAAACTGAACACAGCACTGTAGCTGGATTGTGGCCTAACAGATGGTTTGCCAGATTCACTTTTATTCTTTATTTAGTTCTGGGATAAAAAAAGCCAGAAGCCAACAGCTCTGACAATGTGGCTACATTTGGCTGGCTGAACCAAAAGTTGCCTAAACATAAAGTAAACCAGAGGTGCACTGTCTGATTCTTCATACATGGCTAACCAAAACACTGGGTATCCCTCTCCAGAATCTCTCTTAAAGTTGTCATGAAACTGAATTTTTCATTTCCTGGAATGGATACATTACTAAATACATGGATGGTAATCTTATACACTATATTTTATTTAGTGTAAATTTCAATCAAATATATTTTAAATTAAATCAAATGTTGGCCTGGCTGTACCCATCATTTTCTCTTGATTCAACCTACTTTTTTTGGAATGTGGCTCTAGCACTAATATGTCATTCAAAAGCCAAATGCAGCCTTTTGGCTTAAAAATTATGTGCATCTGAGAGAAACAATTACAAATTGAACATTTTTGGAGACAGTCAGGAAATTATCAGTCTCTATAGTAGTGGAGATCAAAAAAACTAAGATGGAAATTGCGATCCTAGAATAGAAGCCTTGGCCCAGTTTTTTATGCATCACAGCCACATACAAAATGGGACAAGGCTTGGATTATTTATTTTTCTAATCTCTCCTGTAGATACAACAGCCTGCATAATGCAAATTGTATTCACCACAATCTCTCTCTCTTAGACACACACACACCATCCTATACTGGTTGCATATCTTCTGGGATAATTGATAAACAACATGCTTATATTTATGGAAGGTCTCAGCCCAGCTTGGGAGATAGTATTTCAAGTGCCCATTTGAACTTGAGCCAGGCACCATCTCATATACCTCCTTCTTATTTTAATAGCAAAAGTCTTGTAAAAATAGAAAGAAAAGGACTTATTTATGTTATTGAAAATTCCTCAGAAGCAGAATTATACCTGTGATAAATGAATGAACAATATTTTTCCCATTATGGGAATATTACTTAGAAATAATTACTTAGAGTTATCTTGAGATAGCTTTTAACCCCTACAAACTTGCCATGATTTCTCCAATGGAGTCCATTTGTATCCGTAGTATGTCTATATGTATCCAGATATATATTGAACCTGAATCAGTCTACTGCAGAATGAAAGCCTCTTTATTGAAGGTTATGAACTGGCTCTACCATTATGATTGATCTGTCTATGTCTGTTTTTCTGTCTGTCTATCTACTTAACCTACCTACCCACCCACCTACCTATTGAATCTTTTTTCCAGAATTAACTAACCAGCCAGCTGATGCGCTTGTGACTGTAAAGTATGTCTGAAAACCAGTGTGGTATTGTAATTATGGCGCTGGAATATCATCCAGGAGACCATGAGATTAAGTTGTCTCTTAGCACAGAAGCTAATTTGGTAACCTTGGGCCAGTCACTTTTTTTTAGCTCAATCCATCTCATAGGATTGTCCTGGAGAAAGTAGGAGAGGAAGTAGTATGTATCCCACCTTGAATCATACCAAATAAAGGTAGATATCTTTCTCTCTTTCTCTCTCTTTGTATGTATGTTTCTCAGCCTCAAGAATTTTAAGATGTATGGACCACTGGTGCATGTAATAAAAACTAAATATTTCAGATTATGGCCCTGGAGTCTCAGGTTATATATATTAAATAGTTGGAAGCTACGAAAGATTCAGGTGAATCCCTAAGCAGAGTTGTGGTCATCTACATAAATAGAACACTTCCGTTTCATGGTATTTATCAGTATTTCATCCAGAACAACTATAAACTACATACATATGCTTTCTTATGGATACAAAAAATCTACAGTATTTTGCTTCCTTTCTTTTTTGAAAAATAGAACCATTGCAAAATGGCTCTCTAGGGCATCACATATAATCTTCTGTTCAATTAGTAAACCAAATTAAGTCATCCCCAATTAGTGACAATCTTGATTCTGTTTGACAACATCCAGTGGGACCTACTATCTCCTAGTAGTGAACCAGTTTCACTATCAGACTGATCTTTTTGTTAGGAATTTCATTCCCCATAAATGTTCAATTAAAATTTATTCTCCTATAACTTAATCTATTTTTCTGTATCCAGTGATCTGGAATGAATGGAGAACGGTAGAATTAGAGAAAGGGGTGTTAATCATCTTGTAGGTTCTATGTGAAAATATTCTTCAGCATTTTTCGGATCCCCCAAATACCTCATTCATTTTAATTTGGGAAATAATTTGGAATATCTTGGTGTTCAAGAGCTTAATTTTCAGAATATCATCATCAACAACAAATGTCCCCCTGGATTCTTTGTTCCAGTTCATCTTTGTCCCATAGAGTAAAAAGTGCACTAAAGACACCTACAAATGCAAAATCTGAAGTGCATTTAAACCAGCTGTCTTGAGTATACTTAATTACATTAGTCTGGAAGAAAAATAAACAAGAACTTATAAACAAAGCTACTGGCTGGAATTAACAGAACAGCACATACTGTCCTGAGCACATCAAGAATTTTTGCAGGGGAAGTTTTAGATTTGAGAAGTGAGAAGGGAAACTAGAAAAATAACAAAGTTTATATCTACATTTGGTAAACACATTTCATTCATTTCCAAACTTTCCTTCTTTCCTTCGTTTTTCATTTCTGAATGAATTAGATAAACATATACAACACTGTTCTTTTTCTAAAGTGGGGCAGGGGGCAAAGCCAATTTGTCATATAGGAACATATAGATATTCTCACTGAAGTTGAGCAATCACAGGCTTTCCTGGGCCCACATACCTCATTTCACTCCTTACTTTTTAAAAGCTCAAGACAGCGAGTTATTCAAGGGCATTTACAAAGAAAAAATTCGTTCAAATAGTCCCTATTACTTTATTTTAATAGTTAGAGGAATGGAACACTGACAAATTCAAACAGAATTCTCCTGATAAACAGGATCAAGAAAATAAATGATGTTCCACAATCACAGCAATCTGGAAAGCTAAACAATGGTAGAGAAATTTATGTTCTATGATCAATGATACAAAAATTGTATTGAAGGAGTTAGAATCAAATAACTCTACATGGTAAAATTTCCCCTTATCTTAGTTAAGTATGGCTATGAAAGATGGGTGTTGAGAAAAAGAGAAAGAAGATATATGCTTTTGAATTTAAGATTTTTGGTTACAAAAAGTACCATGGAGTGCAATAACCAATGAATTGGTCCTTGATAATATAAAGACTGACTTTTCCTTGAGACATTGATTAGCCAGCAAAAATTTACATGTATTGGTAAAATGATGTAAGTGGATGATGGACTATAAAAATAACTATGCTTGGCAAGGTTAAGGGAAGGAAAAGTTGGATATATAGGATCAAATATATCTTTGGAAGAGCTACAGATTGTCATCAAGAACAAGCTGGATGTAGAAGAAGTAGATAGACAAAGGAAATAATCTTATCAATCAGCAGTAAATTGCAATGAGTAAGCTACTGGGGCTCTAGCATCCCAGCATGAACTTCTTTTGATACTTGCCCTGTCCCAAACCTTAATCCTTTCAGCTACCCCCAGTACTTCCCCAGTACTCTGCCAAGCGCCAGGTGTATCCTTTCTGTTTCCTATAATGCTTTAATTGTATTATCAGTCTAGAGCAGGGATGTCCAACCCTGGCAACTTTAAGATGTGTGGACTTCAACTCCCAGAATTCCTCAGCCAGCTATGCTATGGTATGCTGGCTGAGGAATTCTGAGAGTTGAAGTCCACATATTTTGAAGTTGCCAGGGTTGGATGCGCCTGGTCTAGGATGTTACAGGAATTTCAAAGATATCTTTCTACCCCGGATACAGCCCTCAAAGCCTGCTAGGGACCTCTGGCAAAAAGTCCAATAGTATAAAGCAGATGTAATTTTAGCCTAGAACACCTAGTGACATTGCTTGGGTTGAAAGCTACAGAGTCTAACTTGGTTAGTACTTAGATAGGAGGCACCTGGAACTCTCATGGCTGTAAACTAGAACTGGAAGTCAAAGGCACATCCCAAAAAGAAGGCAAAGGAAGCTACTTTTGTACTATTGCCACGTATACATACATTTTCTTATTTTAAAAAAATATTCTAAAAACTGACAGAGATATTTCCTGATTTCTAGATTTCTGGGTAAGTACATCATGTCTCCTTCTAGTTATACTTGACTCTTGGTGATTTCATGAACACATTCTTTTTGTGTATGTATGTATATATGTGCACGTGCCTCATCTCTATGCTTTATTTCATGTGGACAAAAAGATGCACTCTGCTTGAAGAAGCATCAAAATGAGGTCAATCCTTCTCTATTATGGCCTTGCCTTAAATAAAATGGCTTCTGTCTGGTTGATCTACTGCTTTGAAGCAGGGTATCTGCTTCATTTTGTAATTATGCTTGTAATTTTGCTTTAAGGAAATGCTTAACACTTGAAGCATAAGTAAAGCAAAGCAACTCTTCAAAATTCCACCCGTCTTTGTTAAATAACTTTATGTTTCTTGTTTTCACAATTTCTTCCAAACTCCTACACTGTATTTTTTCACCTGGTTGTGAATTTTACTTCCTTCTTTGGAAACCATTTAGTACCAATTCTCTCACTTTTGAGAATATTTCAGGATTTATGAAAGTCAGCTTTTTGTATTTTATTGGAGAACATTTTAGCCCCATATTGAATATTCAGGGTAATCTCAGCTTTTTTTTTAGATGGACACACTGCAAATAAGTATAAGCATTATTATATACAATCATATGGATAGTTCATATACTTTTTTTCTTATCTGGAGGTATTAACAAATAGTTTTATTATCACATTTATACGTTTTGAGTAGCAAACATGGACAGCAAGTAGGTAATGCAATTTGGCGAGAATTACAATGCAATTAACTATACGTAAGTCTTAGGAACACAAATTATAATTCATGGAAATATAAGTTTTGTCTGCAGTATTAGCTGCCCAAGAAGTAAAAAAAATGGTGTCAAAAGAGAATGAGAGGAAGTAATTTGTTCAGACACTGAGAATATTTTGAAAGGTAAAAGAAAATAGTGGGAAATAATTTGTTTAGATACTGAGAGTACTTTGAAAGGTCTTCTTTTCAAAAGTCTGCTAAAAACATTTGACCATCCCTAGAGAGTGAGAAGCAAAATCATAATCAAATCTATCCCTAATAGCTGAATACATTTCCAGTCTAAGAAATGTAAAGAATTAACAATGGATACTTTAAAGATTATTAATAAATTGTAGAGAAGAATTTGATTGTAAAATAGCAAAGATCTCTGTTGTTGTTCAGTCGCGCAGTCGTGTCCGACTCTTCGCGACCCCATGGACTGCATTACACCAGGCCCCCCTGTCTT
>JANHZU010001571.1:211523-222799 GCA_032468055.1 Acrochordus granulatus
CTGGCAGAGCTCTCATCTTCATTAGAGCACACAAGCCCCCCAACCACAGCAAGGTGGTGCCTCACTGGGGGGAAAAAACTCTTAGGAGAATAGAATTAGTATGGCAAGAAATAAATTTGGGCAAGAACTGAAAATTATGAGCCTCTATCTTTTCCATAAAAATATCTAATTTTGTTGTTCAGTCGCTCAGTCTTTAGGATCCCATGGACTGCAGTATGCCAGGCTTCCCTGTCCTGCACTGCCTCCCAGAGTCCACCCAAATCCATGCCCATCATGTTCATGATGCTATCTATCCATCTCTTCTCCTTTTGCCTTCAATCTTTCCCAGCATCATGGTCTTTCCAATGAGTCCTCTATTTGCATTAGGTGGCCAAAGTATTTGAGCTTCAGCTTCAGTATCTCTGCTTCCAATGAACAATCAAGGTTGATTTCTTTTAGAATTGAAAAGATCAGCAAAATGTTTGCTGATTTGGGTGCTCTATTGATTATCATTAGATCTATAGACAATCAGGCTACTCAAGGTCATTTTTCAATTTAATTATTGCAATGCTCTCCACATGGGGCTGCCCTTGAAGACTTTCTGGAAGCCACAGTTTATACAAAATTTAATAGCACAGATAGTACAGATACAACACAAGCTGCACTGATTTATTTAATAGCACAGATAGTACAGATACAACACAAGTTGCATTGATTGCCATCCAGCTCTCAGGTGTAATTAAAGATGCTGGTCATTACTTACTCAGCACTTCATGGCATTGCCATCTAGAATCACCCCAAACAGTGAGATGGGTGGTATATACATTTAATAATAAATAAAATAAAAATAGGGCCTGGATATCTAAGGATTTACTCATCTCCAGTTATTTGTGCCTGGTCAGTGTGTGCCAACAAGTGGATGCACCTCTACTAAATGTTGCCATATTAGACCAATGTTGCCATATTATGGCCCCCACCCTCTGAGGCAACATCTCCCCAGGGATACAGACAGTGCGCTCTCTCCTGGGATTCCAGAAAGCCCTTAAAACCTGGCCAATTTTGTTTGTGGAGCCCCTGTTGTGCTTGTCTGTTATAGTAACAGTTACAGTGATTTTGGCCCATGCTATTCTTGTTGTGTGTTTTTAACTCTATTTATTGTCATATTAACTCTATTTATTGTCATATTGTTTATGGATTTTGTAAACCGCCCAGAGTCTAGTAGAGTGGGCAATTATAACAAAATTAATAAAAATCATCATCCACATCATCTGTGAAGGCTTCTGAGCTCAGAATCCTATTTTTTCCAAATCTTTGGGGGCATATATAGGCATCTGTCACATGGTTTATAATGTAACTTAAACTAACATGAACTTTTTCTGAGCTCCATCCACCATTTAGAATGTAGCACTTGATGAATCTTTTAGATGATAATCCTCTATCTTTATTGCACCAATTCATATGATTAGAAATCACTTTAAGGCTTGTACATTAGAATAAAAAATATACAGGTAATTCTCCTAACTATAATTTCTAATATTTCCAATAAATAGGTGAGCAACACAGAATTAATACATTTTTAGTACTGACTTATATTTTAAGATAGCCTGGCATGCTGTTTCATCCATCACCAAATTATCATGGAAACAATATGACTTCCAGGCAATTTCAAGGTCCACATCCTAGATTAAACACTAACACCTAATAAATCAGAAATCAGCCATGTCTCAGAATTACATGATTTTTAGGGGAAAAAATGACTTTGGTTCTCTTTCCAGACCTCTAGTGAACTCTCCTAGTTCTTATGACACCACTTCCTTCAATTTGCAGTGTAGAATGAATATAATTAACCCCTCAAGCCTGTAGTTAGTAACTGATTTATAGATATCTTCACCCTGCATATATTACCAAAAGACCCATTCAAAATACAGCCTTGTACCCATTGTACTCAATCCTTTTCATTATTTTTGCACTGCACTATTTTGAACATGGTTGACTTCTTTCCTCCAGTATTTTCATAAACATACACTGACTAGAATAGATTAAAATGAAGTCAGGTTATTTATGGTTTAGCATCTTGTGGGAATAATGATTGCCGAATGTGTTGGGTGAACCAGGTTTTCCCTTAAGCCATAAAGTGGTTTATTTGTTACTATGTTATATAAATACAGCTGTTTTATTTTGTTATGGGAATTAATGTATCATACAAATTCACCCTATTAGCCACATAAAACTGACAATATCTCTTAGTCTTCCCTTCATCTCTTTAAATATCTTTCTACAGAATTTGGGACTGTGTGTATTAATCTGTGTGAATGCAAGTAATCAGTTAAGCCTTCATAAGATCAGAAACATGGACACATTCCTACTTTCAAATGAATACATTATGAGTTCCTGCTTTCTTTACCCTTTTAGCCTTCCTTAGACTGAGAATGATAGAATGCTATCAAATGATTGGGTCAGCTATTTAGCACAGCTACTATCTATAATCTGGGCAAACAACTACAAGGTAATGCAGACTGAGAAAAGGTGGGAAATATTGTCTGGGATTTATTTAAGTTCATATTTTAAAACAAAATAAAGATTGAATTCCATCATGTGATCATTATCTCACAGACTCATGTCTACATTCCTGTGAAGTACAAGTAATGAAATGATTAAAAAGAAGAGATGGAGAAAATAAGATTCTGAGAGGACAGAAAAGGCAATGGGGCAGAGACAATGGGCAATGGGGCAGAAGATGGAAGATGCTAAAGAACTAAGTTGAGTGGATACTGAATCAGCTGGGCCTGTATCTAAGAGATAAGGAAAGAAGGAAAATGAAAGAATAGAAAAAGACTGGGGGAAAAGAGAAATAAAATAATGAACAGGTAATCAGGAGTCAAGGTAAGGAAGAAGCATAAACTCTCAGAGAGAATAAGAAGGTAGGGCCAAAGAATGTCAGAGCAAAGCTTAAACATATCATCACCATCATCACCACTACCAAGGGTTGCATAAAACCAAAACTGGTATTCGTCCATTCACTCAGGTATAGGCTCACTAAGCACCTCTTTCCACTTCCATCTCCACTATTCATTGTAAAGTTTGACATTATATATAACCGTATCTTTATCCTCCCAAGCAATGCTTTGCAGCTAAAAGATGGATTCATTCAGTAACCTTATCAAGCCTCATTTTTACTTCCTCACACTTGACTTACACTCACAGATAACAAGAAAACAAAAGAAACAATGGCCCTGAACATTCAAACTCTTGCTTTCCCACCAAGATTTATTTTTATGTTTTTAACCAGCAGGTCATTTTCAAGGATGAATTTTAGGAAACTATTAAAGATGTGAGAGATGTTAGGAAGGCAATGAACTTTTTTATGCAGTACAACAATGAAAAAGCAATAACTTACAAAATGTGGCAAGCCTATGTTTTACAAGTGAATACAGATGAGCTTCTACATGCGTTTTTCCCCTCTACTCCTTCTTTTAATCTCTAGATTTTCATGGGAAGATTTGTTGTACCAGTCTCTGTATTTATCCTTCTTACCCAGTGATTTTTATGCTGATTAGTGTGGCCATGAGTCCTACTTTATAGGGGTCAGTCTTTATTTATTTGTCCATGAGTCCGACTTTATAGGGGTCAGCTGTCTGGTCTAAGTCCAGCATAAAGATAGCAGCAAAGTATCTGAATAAGTGGGCTGAATTCAGTAAGCATCTGAATAAATGGACTGAATTCAGCAAGTTAAGTTCAGAAGTAAAACAGAATTAAAGGAAAGCAAAAGAAAAGTTTTTAAACAGACCTTTGGAACAATAAAGCAGATCCCAGCAAGAGAGAAAGGTTGCACAAACAGCATAAATGTGAATCAGGCCTCGACACCTATTTGTCTCTTTGGAGCTTGGCACACACTTTCCCAAATTGTTCAGATTTTTTTTAATTTAAAAATGTAGAAGTATTAATTCCAAGGATTATAACAAAGATTAAATGCAAGTAAACTTTCTTTATAAGAATACTTCTGGATCCTTATAAGCATTCTTAAAAAATAAAATTTAGATGACTATAGCCTAATATTGCTATGTTTGAAAGTCTGTCATCTCATTAAAAAGATGTCCAGTACAGATACTTTTAGCTCTGTTTGGATGCAGAAATAGAAGAGGCTGACTGTGCTTGAAATTCACTAGCAATAACCACAGCGGGGTCAACATCTATAAGATGGCAGGTGCAGCATCATAATTCAAACCCTAGCTTGGGTCAGGGAGAAGATGGCACATTTGCAGTGGTGTAGACCAACAGTCCCATGAGGTTTAGCATCATTTTATATTAAATCTTTATGTAAATAGACTTTCATTTTCTAAAATGCTCTTTTGTTTTGGGGAATTTTGGGGGGAAGAGATTATATACAGTATACTAACATGGATAAGTCCATTCAAAAATAAGCTGATATAGCAAATTGAGTCTTCAACTGAATATACATGAGACTTGATAATTTTTAGGATTAACCATTCTTGCCTTTATTGGACAAGAAATTTAAACTCATCGGACCTGAAAAAGATGAAAAAATGGTATAGAAACTGTTAAAATATAGTGTTTTGTCATTAGTGGTCTTGTAGCTTTTGATAAAAAATAGATGAACAAAGAATGTGAAAAATTGATATGGAAACATTTTGATCTGATCTGTAATTCAAAATAGAGAAATTAGCTAAATGATCTGAACCTCTTCTTCTGCAAATACTAAAGAGATTCTTCACTTTGCCCATTATGCTGGCCAGACAATATTCCCACATGGTTTACATAGACTGCTGAGCTACTGCTGCAATTCACAGAAATTAAACTTTCCATCATCTGGTTTTTATATTTGGAAAATGTCAACTATACTTCCTATCACTGTTGCTTCAATGGCTGAAACCCTCAGTGAATTTCAAAACACATAACTCAGCTCTTGAGCATTTCTATTGTAAATATTGATAATGGTTTCAAGTTCTTTATTAAATAACTTTTTGAGAAAGTTGAGGACAAGCACTATTTTTTAATGTACTTGTGAAGATAAGAGTCATAATAGTTCCTTTTGTACTCTGAAACACATGGGTTTCACTGTTTTGCTTTGAAGGGGAATTTCCCCATATTATGAAACTTTAGTTTGAAACACTTTCACCCCAAAAGGCAATTTGATTGAAGAACTAAAGCCAGCCAAGATACTCCAAAAAGCTGTACCATATTTGAAAGCATATTAAAACTTCCAGGACACACTGCAAATCACACTGCATTCATTGTGTATTGCTGCAATGAATATTAATATCACAAAGTTTCAATTAACCACAAGTACCAGGCTTCCGCTAAAACAGGGATTGTGGTGCCCTCCAGAAGATTTGGATTTCAATTTCCATTAGCTTCAACTGACACAAACAAAGGGCAAGAATGGTAAAAATTGTAGTTTATAACACCACAAAGCCTTTTGGTTACCTAATCCTTAACTAAATATAAATTTTTAAGATTTGTAGATTTCAACTCCTTTGGTCAGGTCTTCTGGATTCAATGTATTAAAAAAAACCTTTCATTGCAAGTATCCCAGCAAAGATAGAATTTTATTTTATCTATATATTACTGGACATATTGATAGGAATTGAGGTCCAAAATTTCTAAAGGACACCAAATTATCTGTCATGGCTGGTATTATTGTTTCATGCTATGATACATAATTATGTAAATATTTTTTGCTTCTCTCCATTGCTTCCTGCTAATTAGCAAAAGGAAAATACTCCTTGAAGTAAATTCAACTTCTTGGAGAGATCCATGTGGATGTGGTTTTCCATTGCCTTCTTTCTAGTCTACAGTCCTGGGAATTCTTGATATCTCTCATGCAAGAAATAGCTAGGCTTAACCTTACTTATCTTTACAAATTATTTTAAAGCAAGAAATAAAATAGGATGAGTAGGATAGGAAATTCAAATGGAACTGCAATAAGATTTCCCCTCCATTTCTGGCTTGGAAAATATTAACTCACACAAGTTGTGACCTCTGTTTCCAGCATTAAATCTAGAGAATGTTTACCTGTAGCATTTGTCTCTTTCAGAAACTGCTTAATGTCAATTGCAGTTATTTTTGTTTGATAAATTGTGCGTATAAGTCCATGCATTAAAAGAAGTAGGCTTCAGACCAATTTGTGTCTACTAAATAAATGATCTACATTTGAACTTAAATTTTGCTGACATTAGGGATTAAACCAGACAAGTAAAGTTTGAAAACTTAAAGAAGTGTTCTCTAGCTTTTGTCTTTCCAGATCAGAGCTTGATTACATGAATTACAGGGCTTTATTTCTTATCCCTGCCTACTAACCTTCACTGTCACACTCAATAACATTGTAAGTCTAGCTAGGCAGCAGTGCAACCTCTTTTGCTGCCAAAAATTAATTTCACACATTTAGATCAGTCTTTATAATAAGCCCTAAACTGTGGTTTATTAAGAGTAACAATGGATTATTAACTATATTATGCACTAAACCATCACTACCCAAACCATATGAAACATTTATTAAACCCAAATCAAGTGAGTTAACTGTTCATATGTCAAATAAGTATTTGGTAACTATGCAATAGGTTGTTCATAGGCACAGTAAGTTAGAAGACTTTAGAGAAACAAATAACATGCCTTAAATGTGTTGTTTATTTCATATTTATCATGCTCCACTAGATGTTATCAGTTTTGTGACTGACTACAACCAACATGTTAACCTTTTATAAGTGGGTAAAATGGATTTGGGGCTTTTAATAAGTAGGGCTTTACCCACTGTTTTGGGGTAATGCCAATTGAATATTAGAGTAAAACTAGTTCATTAAAATAAAATGGGATTTTGGATTTTGACACTATTATCAGAGAAACCAGGTTTGCATCCCCTGCCAGAAAATGCAAACATGTATTACAAACTCTTTCATGCAAATCATCCTTCTCACTGCAGCACCCTTGTGATGCAGTTCATTAGTATCCAATGATAGATCATATGCAGAATAAAAATTGCTCAGAGCATCTTGTGAACTAATCAAAGAGATGAAATGCAAATCTGACCTCCCAAGTTGGCCTCCCAAGTTGACAAGAGTGTAAATGATTACTATTTACTTACTATAGAGCAAGAATAAATTAATTTTTAAAAAATTAACATAATTATTCCAAGTTCATTGAGATTGGGTTCAAGAAAGGAACAATAAACAAACAAAAAACTTTCCTAACAACAATAAACAAACAAAAAACTTTCCTAAAAACCTCCAAACCAGCCTGTCATTGGAAACATAATGGCAGAATAGATGGACTAAATGAATATTTTGATTCATACAACATGACTTTTCTTTTGTTCTTATTTATTTATTCAATTTCTTCAGCTACCCCTCTCAGTCAATGACTCTGAGCAGCTTACAATAAAAAATATATCCATATCAAAAATAAAAACAATAAAATATAAAATAAATATATCTTATAAATATGCATGGCATCTGAAAAAATTAGGCTAACAGATATAGCCAGAAAACAGGGCCCTTATTACTTTCAGTGCCCCAGTCTTGAGAACATAATTAGGTCTTTAAAGCTTTACGAAAACTAACACAGTTCGGACCATTGGGACTGTCTTTTTGTCCCCACTAGCAGACATTCTTTTGCTGAGGAGACCTGCAACATGCTCAGCCTTCTACATTATGTTGGACAGTTAGAAACTTTTGAAAAAAGGAGTGCTCAGGTAACCTGGTCCTGAGCCATGTGGAGCTTTATAAGTAACAACCAGCACTTATATCATCCTTCATCTTAGCACAGATCACACTGATTCTAAAGTTGTCCACTTCATGTTTCTCATCAGATCTACAGCCACAGGCTTCAGCCTTTTACCAGGAGCCCCACAGAAGTACATTCCTATCTCTTGTCCTATAAAGTAATTCCATAAAACTGGGAAAGATGAGAAAAAGAGAGGGACAAAAATATTATCCAGCTGGCCTTTGAGCAACAAGAAAAATATTTCCAACCATTGCTGGATCCACATTATTTCATATCATTTGTTTTCACAAGAAAAAACAAAAGTAACTTTGAAAGGGGAATAACACATGCACATGCGCACATGGACACAC
Organism: Acrochordus granulatus; assembly: GCA_032468055.1. Taxonomy (NCBI): domain Eukaryota; kingdom Metazoa; phylum Chordata; class Lepidosauria; order Squamata; family Acrochordidae; genus Acrochordus; species Acrochordus granulatus. Next base: position 219,590 of record JANHZU010001571.1, read on the forward strand.
ATACATATGTTTGATTACTCTTAAAGAACAAGTGGGATCAGTGGGATGGTGAAAAGGTCATGGCTTTAGGAAGGGGAGAAATCCCAGGACAGGATGAAGGTTTCTACCAATGAGCAACTACCCATTCTGTAACTCTAAATTGTTTTAAAAATTGTCTTTGCAGCTTTTTCCTATGGAGCAGGAGCTGAAAGAAGTGTGGGGAGGGGGAGGGCCAAGGGGGGGGCTACATGATTAAAATAGCATTGTGCCAACATGATGCACCCCTTTTCTATTTGCATTGTGACATTGCATTGCAGTGGTACTTGTACAGTGCAACCCACGTTTCTGTCATTGGATTCTGAGAACTACCTGTCAACTCAACTTCTCAAACTCCATTTAAACTCCCATGATGTCAGAACAAACCATGTATATGGAAGACTTAAAACAGACTCAGATTTCATCTTGCTGATAATTCCACACAGCTAAAAAGCTATACATGTGAGGAATCCCTTAAATGATTCTTTGACCAAGCTTTGTTATCTCCTCCTTCTAGATGATTCCCTTCCAAAAGTTCTCTTTTCTTTATTGATACAGGGAAGAAGAATGTACTTGATAACAGGATCAACTGTTAATGCAAGTCCTCAGCATCATTGGCCATGCCAGTGTAGATGACAGAGTTGAGACAAGATCTCTCCTTTCCCTGAATGCTAACTCACTATGAAAATAAGCAAGAAAGCAAGCAAGATCTGCTTATTCGCAGATATTAAAACCAAGTTCGTTATGCAATTGTGTGAGTGTGTGCACATATACAAATAAATTATTATGTCCCTTTTCTTCTTTTGCCTAGTCATATGATTTGGGCACAACTTAATTCCTACCAATTTCTTTTTTAATGAACTAATGTCTATCACTGCTGGTGAAAATAAAGCAGTTTTAATTTTCTTCCAGATTCTAAGTACTGTATATTTGTTGTAGTTCAGACAGTCAGCTAAAAAGGATCCTATATGAGGTTCCTCAACAGCATTAAAATGCTGTTTACAGGGCCTATGAAGAGAAAGAGAAACATAAGAGTACCTAAGGTTGACAAATAGATAGCATAGCCAGTGTGATGGGTGAGGGTTTGGGAAGACTCCCAAGGGGAGGCAGTGCAAGACAGGGGGGCCTGGCGTAATGCAGTCAATGGGGTCGCAAAGAGTCGGACACGACTGTGTGACTGAACAACAACAAGGTTAACAAATTAACTGTAGGTAGCAAAATAAATATTTTTGGATATTATTTGTTTTAATATCTGAATTTCACCTGGTTATTCTAAATTCATTCTATATTGGTGTATAGGACTTTTATCTGTCCTATACTTCAGATGCCCTCTATGATCTCAGAATAATTTCAGTGAAGTGTGACTTCCTTGTGAGACATGGCTGACTGAAGATTTCCATGAACAGCGAAGACAATGACCACTGTGAAGAATGAATCTCTGGAGGGTAGACTGGTCCTTTGGAATATCTTTGAAACAGGGTAGAACAGGGGATTGCCCACAAGCACTCTGAATGGCAGCTCCTCACAAGGGGACTGTACAACAGCAGTCTCCCACAATTTGAGCACCAGAAGCCCAGGGAGAGGACACTAAGCCAGCTAAACTCACTTTCTAATCATATTTGGAAATGTTCGATTTAACTATTTTATGGTTATTAGAAATCTTCAAAATGGCAAACTTAATTTGACATCTGATGAGTTTTACCTTCTTTTTGGAGTTAAGGAAATCTACTTTAAAATTAATGTTAAACAGAGTCTTAATGTAATGCATGTACAGTTGGCAAAAAGCAAAAGAAAATTGATCTGAGAAACTTTTAAATGGACTAGGAGATCAGAGAAATTTGAAATAGTGGTTATTTTTGCTGTGAGATTTGAAAACCAGCTATGTAATTAAATAATATACCCATGAAATGGAACTAAATCCATATTAGGAACTGAGGCTTGATGGAGATTACAAATGGACATTAGAGGGAACTAAAGGACCAGGCAAAAAAAGAGTTAAAATTTCTAAACCCGCTATAACTTTTATTTGTCTTAAAGAATCATTCAAAAAATGGACTGAGATATTAATAAATTATAGAAATGATACAGATTTCAATGGTTAGAATGGTTAGAAGAGAATGAGAAAATTGATAAAAACAATGCTATGGCCCCTCACTCTATAAATGTTTTAAACCACTGAAGTTGACAGTATATAATCTTATTTGCATTAAATTATCTCTTTAAAAGAGTCTCTTAAACTGGGTGACTTATTTAACACAGAGGTGGTTTAAGAGATGTAATAGCTTCCATTACACTCCTGGACAATTTGTTAAATAAAGGCAATGGAAAAGGAAAAGGAAAAAAATACTGAGAACAAACTGAGCAGGAGGACCAGCACTATGAACTTGGCTGAGTGTGTTTCTACTTGTGCATATAGTATCTTGCCAAGAATTACTTTGGGGATGACATAAAACCAGTTCAATTAATTGCTATGATAAAAAATTTCATACATGCATATGTCTCCATCATTCTGTTTTCTACTATTAGACATCTTCAACTTGCACAGACCCTTTTTTGGTGCTATCACCCCAGGTATTGCCTTTATCTCTTCAGCCATCACTGAGTGAGACAGGCTCAAGCTGACCTTAACTACAGTGGTGCTACAGTAGCATTTTCCCCTATAATCCAACCCTGTCCCATAGCAACTTTGGCACTCACCTTGGAGGGAAGTCAAGTGATTGCAGTGACTTGAAGCAGAGGCAATAGAGACAGGATATAAATGGCAGTGGGAACATCAGCTTCATATGATATAGTTTTCATTTAACTCGAGGATCAGTTCAACCATGGGAAGAGTTCCAGAGACTCCAGAAACTCCATAAGTCAGATGTGCAGGCATAAGTCTCCCAAATATTCCTCAGCCACTGCTGTTCAGAGGCATGTGCCTAATCTCAGAAGCTTCATCCAGCCATTATAATTAGCCATTATAATTATATAATTATAAATATATTTATATAATATATTATATAATTATATAGCTATAATTATATAATTATAAGCCATTATAATTATAATAAGGTTTACCCTGATAGCCTTAACTTCCTCCTTCTTCTTTCGGCTGCTCCTGTCAGGGGTCTCCACAGCGAATCTTCTGTTTCCATCTTCCTTGGTCTTCAATATCCTCAGTCACACTGACCTCCTACATATCCTCTCTTACAA